>QFFB01006020.1:0-49894 GCA_003316465.1 Ramaria cf. rubripermanens
ACATCCTTCTTGGTGAGGTCAAACAGGGCACAGGCATGATGGGAGAAGTCCTTGATGAACCTCCAGTAGAAGTTGACAAATCCGACAAAGGATTGGACCTCCTTCTTGTTCCGAGGTACGGGCCACTCCGCCACACCAGAGACCTTGACTGGGTCCATCTCCACTGAGTCCTCCGAAACAATCACTCCGAGGTACTCTATCCGGAGGCATTCGAACTTGCACTTCTCCGGCTTGAGGTACAACTTGTGTTCTCAGAGACGCTCTAACACTCTTCGGACTATCCTCCGGTGTTCCAACAGTGTCTTGGTGGAGATGAGAATGTCATCTAGGTAGACGCAGATGACCCCTTCCGCTATCATGTCTCGGAAGATGTCGTTCATCATCGTCTGGAATGTGGCCGGGCTGTTTGTGAGGCCGAAGAACATGACCTGCGGCTCAAAGAGTCCTCGGTTGGTGCGGAAGGCAGCCTTCCACTCATCCCCTTCACGAATCCGGACATTGTTGAAACCCCATCGGACATCCAGCTTGGTGAAGTACCTTGCCCCTCAGAGTTGCGTGATCAGTTCGGAGATGAGTGGAATTGGGTACCGGTTCTTGATTGTGACAGTGTTCAAGGCTCAGTAGTCTTGCACAAGTCGGAGCGAGCCGTCCTTCTTCTTGATGAAGAAGACCGGAGATGCCATGGGTGACTTTGACGGACGGATCCTTCCGGTGCGGAGATTCTCCTGGAGGAAGGCATTGAGCCCCACCCGCCCCCTGGGCGACAGCGGGTAGACCTTACAGTTGGTGGGTTTTGACCCAGGCTCCAACTCAATGGCGTGGTCCCAGAGTGTAAGGGCAACCCTCGTGCACTGTGGAAGTCACGCTGTCACACAGGCTGACAGAGGGGAAAACCAAAGATTACATAAACCAAGTAGATATACAATGGAGGGGATCTCACCTGACAGAGGGGAAAACCAAAGAGAAAAGTCTGAGGTCCCGCACTGTCAGTGAGCCCGTATTATACTACGCTTAACTACAGTCAGGGTCATCGCTCGGTATGTACCGACCCTGCATGCCGCGGATCTCCTACCCAATCCTGGATGTTGTACGCGAGTTGTTTCACCTCCAGAGCTGCTCCGAAAGCGGGGGTGGGGCAGAGTTTGGAACTCCGGAACTTCGGAGGCGTGGAGGTGCGTTATAACTCCGAAGCTTCGGAGGTGGGAAATGGGGTGTCCCCTGACACAGGCTGACAGAGGGGAAAACCGAAGAGAAAAGTCTAAGGTCCCACACTGCCAGTGAGCCCATATTATACTATGCTTAACTACAGTCAGGGTCGTCACTCAGTACGTACTAACCCTGCATGCCACGGATCTCCACTCGACCCTGGATATTGTACATGAGTCGTTTCACCTCCAGAGCTGCTCCGAAAGCGGAAGTGGGTCGGAGTTCAAAACTCTGAAGTTTCGGAGTTCGAAGCTTCGGAGCTTCGGAGGTGTGGGAGTGCGGAGCTTCGGAGTTGTAGCTCCAGAACTTTGGAGGTGGGAAATGGGGCGTCCCCTGATAGTGAGGCTGGATGCAGAATATAACTCACCAATACCACTGGGACAGGGAATGAAGGAGGGTGGTAGTGGTGGTGGTAGTAGTAGGAAGCAAGGAGTGTGGAATCTAAAATAGCAGAGTATCAAATGACTTAAGATAAAAAAATAACACTAATGCATCACACATCAACAACCATCCATACCATGGGTTGACAAACCTACTAACTTCAAAACAGTGCACTTCACTCACTCTTGAACTTGCTGTCAGGGGACACCCCGCTTCCCGCCTCCGAAGCTTCGGAGTTACAACTCCGAAGCTCCGCACTCCCACACCTCCGAAGCTCCGAAGCTTCGAACTCCGACCCACTTCCGCTTTCAGAGCAGCTCTGGAGGTGAAACAACTCACGTACGACATCCAGGGTCGAGTGGAGATCCGTGGCATGCAGGGTTAGTATGTACTGAGCGTCGACCCTGACTGTAGTTAAGCGTAGTATAATATGGGCTCACTGGCAGTGTGGGACCTTAGACTTTTCTCTTCGGTTTTCCCCTCTGTCAGGTGAGATCCCCTCCCATTGTATGTCTACTTGATTTATGTAGACTTTGGTTTTCCCCTCTGTCAGCCTGTGTGACAACGTGACTTCCACAGTGCACGAGGGTTGCCCTTACACTTGCACTCCCTCTTGCTCTAGACTCACTTACACTCACTCCAGACAGTGGCAGCCTTGGTGTCCAAGTAACATTTGCAGCTAATAGTTAGACTCTGCAATTATTATTTGCTGTACCTAATTATCAGTTTTTTTATGGTACTTATTTCTAGTGCCCCGTAAAATTAATTTTTGAGGCCTAAAAATAAGTATAAGTTGGTACTGTTAATTAGCTCTAGTGCAAGCAGACCTGGAATCCAGCATCTATTCTTTCTACAGTGTTTAAAAAGTATTGGAGACCCACCATCAAGTCCCTACTGTTGGGATTTAGGGATTTGGCATGGTACAGCACTTCAATGCAATGATGCGTCTCAGTGATTCAACTCATGAGACAAGGATGGAGGGTGGACAACAATATGAAAGGTGGACAAGATAACTTCAAAGTCTTATACAGACAATGCGTCTGAACATATTATTAGAATAGTCTTCATGTATAAAGGCAGCGACATTCAGTCGCTGCTCTCCATCGAATTAACCATCATTCTACTTTATTCTATCTTCGATCTATACCTACGATGACGGTGCGTAGGTTGCTCAGCACGGTCAATCACGTGGTCGTGGTCATACCGTGCCAGCGACCCGTCGCCCCGTACTCGGTCGCGCCGGATTTCGAACCCCGCCGTAAATCCAGCGAGGTAGATCCATCAGCAAAAGGGCCTGGATGCAAAGTCATATATATGACTTGCAATATCCCGACCATTTGATGTCACTTCAGGAACCCAGCGGCATAACCTCAAGAGCAGTTGACAGAGTTCACCAGAGATTGGATCCTTGGTCGATTCCGAAGCTATATCAAATTGACTATCGCCGCAGCCGAGCTGCAGCGAGAGTAGAAGGCCCTACCTTACCAAGAGATGAAAATCTCAGGCCAGGATGACAGATACGTGTCAATGTTCAAAACTCTGTTCGTGGAAGGCCAACACCGAATAAGCATTGTAGCAGATGTCCGGGGATGGGAGCCGGGCCACATGACGCAACTTTGGTGAACAAACGCGAATTGTCACCTCACCACTTTAAAGTGCGCTTTTCGTTTAGTGATAAGGTTGCACAACGAGCTTCCAGTAATTCGTTTGGGTTCATTTCTCCTCCCTATATTCCTATGTCATGGTCAATGTCGTTATAACTGTTCTTACCTGGCTCTCCATGTCTTTGACGCGATCCTCACCTCAGGATTTCCTATCGTCTGCGCAGATACATAAGTATATTGCCATCATTGGGGCTGGGTCCGCTGGATTGGCTGCATTCAAAGCAGTCCTCGATCTCCCCGTCGTAACTAGCCAGTTTTGGTCTATAGTTGTGTTGGAACAGCGCTGCGACGTAGGCGGTATATGGTTACTAGACCCTATACCTCCCAATCCTCCCGTGTTGCCATCTACAACTTTATATCCACGCTTACACACAAGCACACCCCGTCCCTGGATGACATGTCCTGAATTTCCGACGCCTTCATACCCCTCACATGAACACGTTCTAGCGTACCATCGAGACTATTCCGAGAAATTTGGTCTGGGACATTATATCCGTCTCAATACCACGGCCCTCAAAGCTTCATGACTTAAGCGCGTACCGAAGGATGTATGAAACATACAGACAGAACATCACTTGGAGGGTAACTTACGAGGCATTGTGGAAAGTCACGAGTTCGATCACTTCGTTTCCGACCACAATCACTATCCAGCTGTTCCAGACTTTCCAGGATCCAAGAGATGGCTTGATAACACGCCTTCTGAGTCTCTGAAACGCGCCATCTTACATTCAATCTTCTTTCGTGACCCCAACGACTATGCGAACCGGACGGTTGTAGTTCTCGGTGGTGGTGGAAGTGGGATTGACGCCACATCACAACTTGAATCCATAACGCGAAAGGTGGGGAATGATTGCGGCGGATACAAATTTTTCGTGAATCATCGTTGTTTCTCAGGTATATATTTCCTTGAAACAGAACTTCATCGCTTTTCCAAGTATTTCTAGCACCCTTATCCTGAAACACGCCTATCTCATTTCACCCGTGACGGCCCTGTCTTCATCGATAATACTTCTATTGACGCAGACGCCTTAACACTTGCCGAGGGTCACGAATTTCAAATCACCTTCCTGGACGTAGGTGGAGTGCTGAGAACAGATCCTTCTGCGAGATCTGGCAATTCCACCCACGTTTACACATGGCTCACCACGAACTTGCGTTATATCTTTACTCTGCACGAGATGATATTTTCTGTCCTCAGAATTGCCTCCTACAGCACTCTCATTCGTTGGTCTACCCATGTTAGTCGCAAACTTCCCTGTAGACCGCGCACAGAACTTACTCATAGCTCACACCATTGCCAATGACTCCCTACTGCCTCCTCGTGAAGATCTCCTTGCACAATTGGCTAGTCACGAAGCAGGTCAGGGTTACAGTCTCACCAAGTCCTTCTCATCGGATTGATTGTCCCAACATACTTGGAATCACGAGAAATTGATCCGTATTATGTGGGACAACGACTGGTCGGAGAAGGTAGAAGATTATCAGGATAGGATAATGCAATCTGAAGGACGGCGGAGCCATTCCCCAAGATGGCCGCAGATATGTGGAGCAATGGAGGAGAGATGCAAGAACCAACGCTTGGCTCTTGAAAAGGACGTGGACAAGAATTGAATCTCAAGGTAAGGCTGCAGAAAAGAACTGGCTCAAAGGCGTCATAACAGAAGCAGAATGGGCCAGCCCGCTCTATAAGATGATGCAGTAGCAGCAAGTACGAAAAGGAATAGGATGTGATCACCCATGCTATGTACAGCTTGTTGTAACTGGCCATCAAACCGCATATATTGACAATACATATTAAATTTAATCCTTTCATGATCTCATTACGTAATCATCTCTCACGATACTGATGACGCAAAGTTTGCAATGGTGAGCTTGACTGTCTGCTGTTCTTCTCATCACCTACCCCTCCAACTATCATTTATAGCCTCCCCGCGCCAGAAACATGTCGGCATCAGGATCAGTATACTCCGGTGATTATGAAGCATTGAGGAAAGCTAAAGGTCAATCACGGCTCCTTCTGATAGCGTTGATCGCGTCCATCCTCCTCTTCGCGACCTTTCTGTGGAATACAAGTGGAAGCGCAGAAGAATTCTCTGTGAGGAAGGTAAAGCTCGTAAGACTGTTCTCTGTATGCTCTACAATCACTGAGCTTGAGCTGGGCTTAGGCTGTCGCTGTATTGAAAGGCCCCACTGTCGAGGGCACCGTGTACTTCTCTCAAAGCTCATCCAAGGGCCCCGTTTCTATTTCCGGGTCTCTCAAAAATGTCTCTCCAAACACGGATCGCGGGTTTCATATACAGTGAGGGCTCGCTTTCATTTTTCCATGGACAGCATAGGTTCTGATGATATATATGCGGCGCTTGGAAAGCGAACTTGGAGACGCCACAAACGGATGCATGTCCTCCGGATCTCACTTCAACCCCGAAGGCAAGGCCCACGGTGCCCCTCAGGATAGTAACCGCCACGTCGGAGATTTGGGAAACGTCCGCTCAGATGCTACAGGAGTCGTTACCCTAGGCATTTCAGACAGTCAAATATCGCTTAATGGTCCCCATTCTATAATTGGGTATGTTACTCTGAACGGTTTGTAGTTTTATGCTGAACAATAGCTGAACTTCTTTAAACCACAGTCGCACGGTAGTGATTCACGAGGTAAGTTGGAATTATCATGTTAAATTTGACTTTAATTAATATTGGTTCGGTAGGGAACGGATGACTTGGGGAGGGGGAATAACGAGGAGAGTCTGAAGACTGGGAACGCTGGTGGACGAGCTGGCTGCGCAGTTATCGGTTCGTTCTTCAACGGTTGTGGTACAAGGCGCTCATGCTCATTCACCATTTACTTCATCAGGTATTGCGGCAGATTAGAGTTGTAGGAATGGTTTGTTAAAATTGTTGGAATTCGGTCTGGTATAAAAGTTGTGAGCGATATGTAATTGTCAAAATTGTCTTTATAATAGCAGGAAACCCTGGGCAGCTTTATGTTGCTACCAGCACGTAACCTTGTATCCCATCGACAGCTGGAATGATTGATTCAGGTCAACGTGGTTATCGCCGGTATATCGGTGCTTAGGCTTCAGGCACGGCATTATTGATGGACAGCACGTCAAGTGATGAACCTGGTGCCTATAGCATGAGTGCCTTCATGAGGAGTGATATTATAAAGGCGATGTATGGCAGCCTATGCCTCCCATCTTTGGGGAAGGATAATGCTCACCAAGGCTATGTTAAGGATTGTTCTACAACCTATGGTCTCTAAGCGCTAGCATGCCATCCCAGGGATGCCACACTGGCTTTCTGTCGGTTTGTTCAGAGTGAGGTATACGTCAACCTCGGATATTGCATTAGATGACTGCCGTTTCTAATTCCTAGACTTTCACGGAACGGGCGGAGGTGACAACACTAATGCCAAACGATAAATCAGGAGTTCTTTGCCTGCGAGTAAACATGTAAGGATTGAAAGCGTGGGTGTTACGTCTCACAAAGCCTCTGCATTGAAAGGGGACATAGAACTAATGCCATGCAGAAAACGAAGGAAAACCTTCCAGAAGCAAGGCTTTGTCATCCAACATGGGCGGTCCCACGAATCCCGCATGACTTCTCATAGCGTTTTTGTTTTCTTGCGCGGCAATGGAGGGCCTAACAGTTGATCGCGGTACACGCCTGGAGGCAATAACTTGCGGTGGGTTGGGTCCTGGGTCCTCTGTAACGTTGAGCAACCTATCAAATTTATCTAGGAAACATATTTAGCTAGTGATTGGTATAAGGCTAAACTACTTACCGCCGCCGAGCTCTTCTCGCCGGTGCCCCACTTGCTCTACGGGAGGCAGGAGCTCCCCGCCGTCGTCCTCTTCTGCCTCGAGGGCTGGCTGATTGAAAGATGAGATTCACAATATGATAACTCTTCATGAGCCTTACCCGGAGAATCGGCTGGCTCTGCTCCTTCGTCATCCTCTGCCATCTCCTCTGTGGGAGTACCCGTGATCACACTATTTCGTCTACTTTGCCTGGCACTGCCCTGGTCGACTTCCATTGCCTCTTCCCCACTCTCAGTCAGCGCGCTACTATCACTATCTCCGCCAACTAAACCTGCCATAAGGCTCCCCCTCCTTGACGGTGTTCGCTCTGACGCCGCATGCGCCGTTTTAACCTTTGTTTTCCGACGTGTGAGGATGACAGGTGAGGCCGGTGGCGAAGTATCAGACATCCTGCGCATGGCCATGAGGGGGTCATATTCTGACCAAGGAAGTTCAAATTCGGAACGAAAATGGGGGTGAGCCATGAGGTTTTCTCCGGGAACTGGGGAAGGAATAGAATGTGGTTGAGATGAGTCCGAGTCTGAAGAATCATATCCATCGATTTCCTGCTTCGCTGTCAGACTAACTGAAAACCTGGATTGGTCGCTGAAGTACACGCACAAGGCCTTCGATTGCATCGAGATCATAGCACATATCCAGTTTGGCCCATATCAAATCAACCGGGACGTCGACACCAGTGTCTCGCTTTATAGTTTGTTGGATGCTTAGAACATGAAAGAAGCGATGCATTCCGACAGGCCTGAAGCGTGTGATAGATCGGAAAAATGCCAGCTCGCCACCAACTGTATCCAGGACTGGTTGTTCGTCGTCATCGTCCATGCTCTAACTAATACTGAGTAGAACGGACACCAATTCAGGGAGGAGGCGCCTAAACTGTTCATTGAAGCTCCGAGCCTCCAACGACATGGCGGTATATCTTCAAAATGCCACAAAGCTCCTGCGTACCTCTACAAGGTCCTTGGCCACCATAGTTTCAACATCATCATCGAATGAGTCACCAGCATTACCGTCCACTTCTGTCCCCGTTATGAATGCAACAGCAGAGCACGACGGACCTCTGCGACCGCATCTGAAACTGCCTGTGAACCCCAACCATGGGCTTTATGGATTCTTTCGACTTAAAACAAGTGAAAATTCTCATTCAAAACTGCGAGAGGATGGTAAACCGGAATATATCGCTGTTGAAGCGCCACTTCAGGTCAACCACGCTGGTGCGTTCCTACGATTGTTACCAGCATGCAAACGACTGTGCGCATGCAATGATGCGGCTCTGACGTTATGTATCTGTCATCGTTATCCCACAAGGTCGATCGTGGAATACCTCAGAACTCCGGCGCAAGTCGTTCAAGGACCTGCACACACTTTGGTATATTTTGCTACGAGAACAGAACTTGCTGGCGACGCAAAAGGCCGAACGTAAGAGACTTACAGTGCCTCCAATGTTGTCCCCATTTTATCCTGAACAAGTGCGAAAAGTACGTGGTATTCTCTCACCGGACAAACGCTAGCCGTTCATTAGTGTCGTTTAGTGTAACAAATCAATGGCACGGATAAAAGGCGTCATTACCGAGCGAAGAAACGCATATATACAAGCGGCTCGACTACGTCGAGCATTGCGTCGCAATCCTGGGCTGTTGCAACCTCCAGAGGTCACTGATGATGGAAAAGATGGTATGTTGGAGGGTGAGTCGGATCAGAACAGAATATTGGAGGATGAAGCAGTCTCGACAAAATTTACATGATGTCACTATATACTAAGTACTCCTGCCACTGTACTGTGCAATGGCAGTGGTAAATTCTGCTTAGCCTGGTACAAGCGACGGTTGATCACGTGATGTCAAAATCAATATGAGACCCGCGTTCCGCACGCGTTTTAACCAAAGTCGAGTCTATAGCACAGACGAAACGCGGAAGAAATGCCTTTCGTTGATGCGTGCGACAGCGCAATCAGTCTCGGTGATCACAACTGTGCTTCCGACGATAGAGTCTGACCTACGCCCCGTCTATCACGGCGCGACATTGTCCTCTTTCACATCTATTGCCATGTACCCACAGCCCTTTGTCTCGTTCTCTTTACGAACGCCGTCACGTATGGCAGAGTCTCTGCACCGCGGGCAGCCACGTATTTCTCTCACATCGCACATGGTCATCAACCTACTCTCCGCATCCCAAGCGCACCTTGCCCTTGGGTTTTCCCGTCAGCGTGAGGACCCGTTCGCTTCGACAGATTTCTTCCTTAGCCCGGAAGGTATACCCATTTTGCATGGTTGCCTAGGCGCATTATCATGTACCTTGGTTGGATCTGTTCCTCTAGGAGGATATACCGGTTCCGACTCGTCACAAAAGTCGGGCGAGAACACACCGTCAGAACGACAGACTGAGCAGCAGGTGTCAGAGTTATTTGTTGCACGGGTACTTAGGGTGGAGAAAGAGACTTCTCTTAAACAGGCATCTACAGGGGACCCACCTGAGGATATCGACGAGGGCCTGCTGCCTTTAGTTTACCACCGCCAGAAGTATGTCACCGTGGACCCAGCTCAACGTCTTACGACGCTGTGTACCTCGACTTCTAATAGTAATAAATCGGGACTATAAATGGGGCATTCAAGCATTTCTGTATTGTATTGTCGCGCCAACGCCGCCAAGGTGCAGTACATTAATGGTTACATGATTGATCACAGTCCAAGTCTAGTCCTCAAATCTTCATAAATGAAAACAGTCCATCTAGTTCGACCCAGCGTCGCCCAGAGTTGTTAAGATACTTCTCAACAGTCGTCGTCATCGCCCGAAGGAATGCGTCATTCACATCGACGAGGGCTACTACCTCGTCTGAGGTTCAGGCATTCTTCAGACACACCCTACTCATATTGACCAAGACGCTCACCATGTTTAGCAGCTCCTTTGGCCCCCTTGACAATCTTCTCTGGATCGAATAGCGAGGCGTAATACAACAGCTGATGATACAGCTTCATATCCGAATACTATCGTCAACATGTTAGTCGACTTAAAACTGATGATGTGCGCTGGGGCAGTAACCTCTAAAGCAACGGTTCCCCGACAGTGGGTCTTCATACATCGCCGGCCATATACGCTCATCATCCGTGTCCGGTTCCGGCATGTTGGGTCATCGCACTCGGTCCAACCCTCGTAGTACTTTGCTACATGATGTCGTATCTGCAACTCTAGCTGAAGTTGTAGGTTCGATGTTGGTAACCTGGTTGAACAGCCAAGACAAGTCGGTCCCGCAGAGGTTACGATGGATCGCTTTATTAAAAACAAGTCGATTGAACTTCTGTGGGATAAAGAGTGTCCAAGAGGCCACCTACCTCTCGGTCATAAATAGGTTCAAATTCGACCAAACCTTCACATTGGGAGCATGTGACGGTGAAAGCCGTGGCGTCCTTGAATCGATCCTTGTCGGCTAGTTGCGAGTCTAGAGTGCCAAAGACACGCTCTTCGAAATCGCCTCCCGCACCACTCCTGTATCGAGTCGGATCCAGCCCTGACCAATAGGAATTTTTAGAATATCCTACCCAGGGAATACGACAGCAACCCTTACCAAGATATTCAGCCAGTCGCGCTCGATCTGTGCCCTCTATAGGTTCACATAATCGCTCGATGGGAGGGAGGATTTGTTGTGATAGGTAATGTTCGAAGTCTGAAGACGGTCGGAATTTCAAGTTGTAGTTGCAGAAAGTTGAACCCCTTACCGATTTTGAACTCATTTCCTGCTCTGCGAAGTTCATCTGGATGTCGCGCTCTGTCTGCTTGGGCAGTTTTGGCAGTTTGCCCGTCTTCCCCAAGGCAGAAAACATATGGGACGACATCACCGGCTCGTGCAGATTGGCCTTTGACTTTCAGGCGTAGGGCTACTTGTACGTGTGGCTGACTCTTTCCATCCGGATAATCTTCGGGATTTTTACCCAAACGCTGCGCACCGGTGGAGTGTGACTTTGCAATTAGGTTTGAGCTGTAACTATACACTTACTTTGAAAACGATGAATTCATCTATGCCCAGTTTGCCTGCTCGTATGTTTTCACCGATGGTTGAGAGGTACTCGTGGATTTTTTCGACGACAATTTCGGTCTCTTCGCCAGATAATATTTGATCTAAAACATATCTGGCGGCATCAAACGTGAATAAAAAAAACCTACATCAAATAACAACACTTACTGTGATACCGTCTTTGATAAACGGCAATATTCTCGCCGCTTCATGTCAAGGCCCTTGATTTCTGTGCTGGTCTTCCCGCCGTCTCCAACTTTGACAGCGGCATACTTCTTTTTTTGCAAAAGTAGTAGGCGTTGGAAAACGCTATCTAGGTCGATTTCTAGTAGCCTGTACCGGTCGTTGACCTGCTTCTTGAATTCATGTGCAGTCTTCAATGCATCTGCTAAATCGGTCACATTCGAGTTCACGAAGACGGAATCCGTATCGCCATACACAACCTGACATGATACACCGCATCAGCGTGTAACTACGTGAGACTATCGTCCACTTACATCAAGTTGCAGACTTTCAGCCAGTTCACGGGTTTGGGTCAAAATTTCTCGACCCTTAAATGTTGTCAGAGCAGCAAGGGGCCGAGCATAGAACCGAGAATATTCGAAGCCGAGGCACCCGTACATACTGTTCGCCGTGAGCTTCAGAGCCAGCTGCTTGATATCATACTAGTGACAGATACAGATTAGGGACTGCCGTCAGATGTAACAATAATATACATGCCTGAAGTAGTTTCGCAGGTGTCGCAGAACGATCTTTCATTAGGCTCTTGACTTGCCGTCGACGGTTGACAAGGGTAGCAATGAGACGAGGAAGGACACCCTGGGCCACATCTGAAGATGGAGGCTCTGGTATTTTCTCTTCGCCGTCCTACAGATTCATATTAGCGTAATCTCTTGATATTGTGCATGATAGCCAGTGTTCGAACCTCATCTTCTACTCTTTCTACTGTCGTGAAGTCGATATTGTACTCCTGGATGATGCTAGGATAAAGGGAGTTGAAGTCCATGACGAGGATGAACTTGTCCCAGAGACCCTTTTTCGGCTCGAAGACCAAGCCACCTTTGTACTTGTCCTTCTTGCTCTTGGTCGTAGGAGCGGCCCCATCACCCTCTTCTGCCTCGTTCTTGCGAACAACAGCCGACTTCTTGCCCCAACTCTTGTCAGGGCAGATATACTTCAGTCGGTGGAATTCATGCAGCAAGATGTATTCATTGCGTTCGGCACGACCACCATTCAAAGTTTTGTTCCTAGAAACAGACATTATTAGAAACCATCAGGTAGACTGAACTAGTAGAAATACTCGCCAGGAGTTGCCAGCGAGGTTGGTCAGCTGTTTGGTCAACGGAAGAATTTGAACTTTCGAGGCAATTGCCATCTGAAAATGAGCGTCGGTCTCGCAGTGCTGGACAAAGGTCAACATCTCCTTTGGGGATGGCAAGCTGCCGTCCAGATATTTGATGGTATCGTCTGGGTCTATATCTTGCCTTTCGACCTTGAGATGCGATGCACACATTTCGGTCAAGGACCATGTTGTCGATGTGATCATATCCTGACAAAATAGCGGCGATTAGATATCAGACCACCAGCTATCACGCCAAAGCCCACCCGTGCTCCATCACTCGCGAGGTCGCAGAGCAATCGTCCGTTCAGAAATTTGAGGTTTGTTCCTTGCTTTCCAACCATAGGCCATTTGGAACGCCTGAACCTCCCGATGCGCGACCAGTGCTCAGGTTTCAGTTCCCGCATGCGGTGAAGCAATATATCCAATGAAACGCCCAGGAATTCGTGACCGACAATGACGTCTGGGTCGGCTTTATGGATTGTTACTAGATCCTCTAGACATCAAAGAATACTCAACCATGTGAAAGGTAAAGTTTACCAAGCAGCTGATTGAGTAACATCCGCTCGTTTTTCATGGGCACTATCTTGGACGTCTTGCTCTCCTTTGTCTTTGTCTCAAAGCCGTTCGGGAATTTGTCCAGCGGCCGGACGTACGTGTATACAGTACACGGCAGTTCTCCAGGAGGCTTAGGATCGTCAATGTGAGCTAAGGAAAGTGCAAGAATTATCAATGATCGATCGAGACTTGGAAATGGTGGTAAAAACGGACTATTGGCCCATGTCCTTGCCGACACACAGACAACCTCGCGTTTATTTTCCTTGTGGTTCACAATGGTTCTGACACTGAGGCTCATCACCGTGAAGGGAGGGGTGTCCTTCGGAGCAGTGGTGTCAGATTCGGAGAACGGGTTGATGTCCTTGGGATCCGAAACGGTCGCCTCCAACTTGCACCATGAAACCTAGAATACAGTGTGGCTGAGCACGTTACAAGACAATAGAAGCTGCAAAGGGACATACTCCTTTATTGCTGACTTCAGGCTTCTTAATTTCAAGCCAGCAAGGACCCATGATTTTGCGCTTCAGGACGAGTAGCTCAAATGCGCTAGTGTTCGTGCCAAAGACTCGCGCGAAGTTCGGGCTCGATACATCCTTGGGAATTTGAGGCTCTGCTCGGAATGAACAAGGACCATCGCCAAAATTACGAACGACAAACCGTGGAACCCGTAGACAACTTTCATCCAGTCGGCTTCGCCAGTGGGTACGTCTTCCTCACCGAACGCGTACTTGCGTTTTACCCACTTGGCTGCCCATGACTTGACCCCAACTTTGCGACGCACCCGGTCAAAGTCGTCATATACAGCGTCTTGTGTAGGGGTGATGTTCGTATCCACGCCATCATCTATGATTTATCAGACGAGTGCACACAACAATCCAGAAGCACGTACCAGCACGACGGTTTCGTGGAAGAACGTACAAATTACGTTCAAGACCTTCAACTGTCACACAGCAGCTAGCATAGAGCTTCGTCTGCTTATCACGGACCTTGCCCACGAAGTATACCTTTCCATCGAGCTCAAGGTAATCAATCCAGTAGAACCGCAATGACCCATCCTCCTCCAGCGCAGATATATTTGAAGAATTAGACGACCGGTGTCGATCAAGTGTTCCAATAGAGTCGTCAGTTACATTTAGTGCAGCATGCACGCTGAGCCAGGAAGGTAACGCGTCCTCTTTCTTTTCTTCATCCTTTACCATAAGCTTGAGTTGGGGTGCAGTAACATTTGCATTCATCTTGACATCCGATTCCTCCTTCTTGAGGGTCGTAGATGAAATCATGTCGAGGTCCAGATCCATACACATATCATCGGTATCGAAGGTCATATCATCGAAGGAGGTATCAGATGCTCCCGGTGTATTAAACTCCATCTTCGTGAGTTTGTCTACCGCTGGTGTCACGCCAACGCCTCTGCTATCACCTACTTTTAACTTTTTGGGGGGACTGAATGGTGCACCATCGCTTGACGGGAAGTTGCCTTCATCCGGAGGGTCAGACGAGGTAAATCCGTTAGAAAGCTTTGAGTTTCTGTAAGTGGAGAAGCGCGAGCCCGAAGAGAGGGGTGATGAAGAGGCATCGTACTCCGGCGAAGATTTGCGTTTTCGATTTTTGGGTACGGGCAACGGAGCCGCATCCATGGAAGATAGGATGTTACTCATGAGTTCCTCCTCTTTTGCTGCCGAAATGACTGGTCGATAAGCACTAATATCTGAAGGCGGAGGGAGCGGGGCCTTCTTGACGGGTTTTGATGTGTTCTTCGCGGATTTCTTCTTCTGGCCTAGATATAGTTGCTGACGTCAACGGATGGGATATTTTATCAGAATCACTCACGTCTCCTAGCATACTCGTCGTCTTCGTCACTCTGATCTTCGACTACATCTTTGGTAGCTTCCCATTCGTCCATACCATTATCCGCATAACCATCTATCCCATCGTCCACGACAAAATCATCACGTTGCAGACGTCCTTTGACAATCTTCTTGTATTGGTCTTCAGAGACTTCGTCATATATATCTGTGTCTTTAGCGGGCTGCGATTTGACGCGTCGGAAACAACCTGACCAAATGCCACGGGTCCCTTACCTTCCAAGCGCGACCCCCTCCTTCTCTTGCTCTCTTATATTCAGCAAACTTGGCTGCTTTGGACATTATGACACGCGTAAGTAACGAGGTTGAGAGAAAACGCGTGTCAGAATGAGAGAAAGAGACGCGAAAGACAGCAATCGGACTTCGCAACGCGTAACTATAACGCGTCTTCCAGCTACTCGGCGCCTATGTCCCACGACCTCACCTGCGGGCCTGCGCCAGGCTGCGGCAGCGCTCATTTGTTCCAATTCAAACTCTAGCTTCACCTTCTTGGCTAGAATCCTCAAAATGGATGGAATCTCGAGAGTAGTAATGCTCTCGTTAGTTCTTGGTGTTTCGTCCTTCACTGTCGGCATCTTACCTCTTTCATTCATGTTTCCTGGTGAGTCAATGCTATTCGTGAAAGATTGAGCACTCACATGTTTATTAGCAAAGCGTCGCCTTCAGCTCTCTACATTTGGCAATGGACTTCTTCTAGGAGCAGCGCTGGGGGTCATCATCCCGGAGTCAGTTCATATTCGGTTCGCTTCAGATCAGTCTCTGACACCCCGCACTCGAAGAGGAATTGAAGCGGTTTTAGCTACTGAAGGATCTTCGCTGACCTCTCAGATTGCGCTCTCGCTTCTCGTCGGATTCGCTTTCATGCTCATCCTCGAGCAATATTTCACACCGCATGCGATCAGTACAGCACCCTCCAAACCTCAGCCGGTATTTGAAATGCCCCCGCTGGCTGGGGACACCATGAATTATGATCAGAATAGGTCAGATATCGAAACTGACACCACCCTCCTAGCGAGCGCGGAAGCTGGTGACAAGCCCAGACCTCCCGTCCAAGTTATAGCGTATCCCCTTACCCTCGGACTCGTCATCCACTCTCTTGCCGATGGTTTAGCCCTCGGAGCCTCGGCTTCTGGGGAGAATGGCTCTGACACGAGTCTCTCCTTGGTCGTATTTATTGCAATGATTATACACAAATGTTTGCCTTTTTGAGTTATTTTTTGCCTATATGTGATTGAAACTTATATTTATGTAGCACCAACCGCTCTGGCTCTAACTTCATCGCTGCTGTCTACCTCTCTTCCACGCTCTGATATAAAGAAACACGTGGCAGTCTTCAGTGCAGCCACACCTGTGGGTGCGCTTGTCTCATTCCTTCTGTTAAGTTTCATTGGTGCCCATGCCGGGAATTGGACTGGGGTCGCTCTGTTAATATCTGTAGGTGCTGCTAGTTGTCGTTGTTACCTATTAAACCTGAAACCATTTACTTGCAACAGGGCGGCACCTTCCTCTATGTAGCGACTGTGGTCCAAGACATAGGTGCTCATTCTCATGACCATGGAGATTTGCTTCCAATGGAGGAAATGAGCAAGCAGCAGCGGGTTTCCCTCCTCGTCGGCGGAATTTTTCTTCCTTTTGTGATTGGATCCGTTGTGGGACATGGACACGACAGTGGCCATATGCATTAAGCATTACCTCCTGGTAAATGGGGGATTGACGGACCGTGGGTGTGCAGTAACAAGGCCTGTGGATTCCCCGAGCATATTGAGACTGATATATTCCAATTGGGCGTGGTGTCTCCATCGGTTGCGCATTTTGAGGATTTTCCTCGGAGCGAAGGCGAAAGTATGTCGCCGTTCAACGTCAACGCTCAACCCCATTGCTCAGATTCTCATACACGGAGCAGTAAGGGTCGATAACGCTCTCGAGTGAAGCCATCTGAGTACAGCCAATGATGGATCGGGTAGCTTGAACACCATTGAGCAGACCCCACGGGCGTTATCCTAATATAATGCGTGCATTCACGAAGCAGTGGTTCCTAGTCCGATATTAATCCTCATAGAAAAGTATATAGCTGCTCAATTGAATTCATGGCAAAGCATTCGCACGGGTATTTTGAGATCATGGTGATTCGCATATCAAGATGAGATAGACGAAAACGTTGTAGTCGCGAAATTGCGACATCGATCCCCTTATGGTGCAAGTTTTTGTTATCAGATTCTTGACTATGTCATTGACTTCAGGAAGCAAGGCATCATTCCATTCGGGACTCACCAGCTCTTCTACGCGCGAAGGCACCATGCCTTCAAGCTAGCTGTCGCCTATCACGTTCCGTCCTTCGAGCCCTCATCTATCAAATACTCGTCTCCCAATATTGACAACATCGGGACCCGCTGAGTCGTGAACACCCTTGTAATCGAACGTCCCCGAGTATTACTGACTCTTCCCATATCTGACATGCAACTTCGCGATGGCTCACTCAACATCGGTCAGCCGCAGCTTCATATTCTGTGGAGGTATACATGCTGTCCGGTTCTTTCCAGCCAATGTCATTCAAGGGCACCATCTATCTTTCTTCCAGCGCTGCCTGATTTTTACCCTTTTTGAAAAGAGAATTTGAATACCAGGATCTAAGATCTACCTCCGGATTTGTGTCATTATTTCGATGACGTGCTGGCCGCGGGCGGGGCGGGGCCCACGTAGTCATGCAGCGCTCGCGCAGCATCGTTATCATGGAAATCGCCACTCGAATCAGCTCTCAACGAGTCATGCGATATGGAAGTCTACAATTACATCTAAAAGTAAAGTATCTACATACAGTTTTATCTTCAAATTATCTATACAAAGACTCAAAACAAGAGACCCGACCAGCGGTCTGCGCGTACCGCCGGCCAGAGAACTTGAGATTTCCCGCCCAGATTACTTGGTTTGTGAATAGTGTTTTGCAACAGCAACATATGTCAGAGAACGCCACCAATATTTTAGCAACCATGGTTTTTGGTATACCGGCAGGAATTATTTAGGCAGCAGGGCTTTGAGGCTAGGACAATTAAGGAGCTTGCGGAGTGTGTCGGAGAAGGCGTGTTGTGGGAAATTCTTGATGCATTCAATCTGGATTAGGCGACAAATAACGCTAGGTTTGGTATTCTCATTCCACATAGTAAGTACAGTACGCGAGGTACAATATAGTACAAAGCTTCAAAGGAATAATACAGATGATTGATGTGTAGAGCCAGGACTGGTGTCAAACGAATATCAGTTGAAAAGGCAAGCGAGCTACGGTCAGCAATGAGTATCAAAATAACAGGGTCACGTTTCGTGAAGCCAAGCAGGTTCGAATCTGCTCGAATACATCCTGTCACTGGGATGATGTGCCTGCGGCGTGAAGTCCACCTGCCAAGCGTCGACATTGTGGCGGTGGGTCACCTGACAGATAGGTCGCCTCATTCGATAGGTATCCGGGGACCGGGACCCAAGCCACGCTTATGTTACAATACTCGCCACATCGAGCGGACGGACAACGTTTTCGAACAATCTGAGTGCATCTTCAGCACTTAGGGAGAGCATCTTGGCCTGTCGCATGGCGGTAAATATCGGAACGAGCACGTCCCTCACGGGACTAGCCTAAAGAAAGATAGGATTAGATAACTCCGGTATAAGATTGAAATAAAGATAGCATACCGATTGGACTGCGTCTTCCAGCATTCGAGAGAGGCTTTTGAGGTCCGCCGCAAAGAGTAAGGCGCGTGTGGCAGGGCTAACGACTCTAACACTTTGCACTTCCTCGTCAGAAGTGGGTTCCTCAGAACCGGACTCCGCCTCAGGATCGGATAACCTGTCAGGGGAACTTGGCTGAGAGAAAAAACGAGTCTGTTTCGTGATGTCCAAATCTGGATCAATAGGGTCCGGCGTGTTGAATCCAGGCGAAACAAAGGTCACGTCCGAATCTGAACGAGCCCGTGCATCTGCTAAAGTGAATGTAAGGTTCATCGAAAGGGTATCAACACCTAGAGAGCCGATGAACGGATCCGAAAGAATGGGTGGAACCCGAGGGCGAGATGCGGAAAGAGGAACAGCGTTTTTCGACCGTCCGCGCAAACCAGAAAATTGATCGGAACATGATGGCCGTGTCGGTGCGCCGACACGTAGCCTCACGGCCCTTGAAAAATCGAGGAGATAATATTTGACGGGAAAATCGACGCGGAAGAAATGCGTTTGTGGGGGAGCAAGCCCAATATCCATCATGATGGTGGCTGGCCAGGTTTCATCAACAAGGGGATATGAGAAGCCTGTAATATTGTGTTCATGGAGGAATACCAAGCCCTAAACATAGCGGTGTAAATGTTCTGATCCAAATCGTTGAACTTGAACAATTAATTACCTGAAGCATTTGGCGTATGAAATCGATCCAATCCCCGGCACTTTTTAAAGGATTATCTTGCAGGCGGTATAACCGGTCCATGGCAATATACGCTGCGTCTTCGCCACTATCGGCTTCCGTTCGCATCCCGTCGGTCTGTGAAAGATATCCAGTGGTTGAAATGGGCAGCTCTCGCTCGATTATCGACAGCACAGGAGGTGAGGGATTCCATGGGTCACGCCGTGAGGAAGGTTCGTTCAAGTAACGCCATAGGCCAAGTTCGCGACCAAAAGCAATAGTGGAAGGCAGGTGTCTTATGAGCAGCGGGTACGAGGGATGTGAAGCCGCAGCATGCATGAACAACTATAGCAAAATATTAACAAAAATTAATCATCTCGGTAATAAATTGCAGAACATGATATACACATACTCGGGGTGAGGTCGAGCTTTGAATATGAGGCACCATGTCGTTGATGACATGGTTCACGTATGCGTGACTAGTTGAGCGCAAGGATGGGTCTCCATCCGCGGCGTCACCCTCGCGACGAGCTAGTGCTAAATCAAAGAGAGACATATCTTCCTCGATGTGATTGATTTCCTCATCACGAACAAAATATACGGAATCCTCTGAGTCCTCAAGGTCATCCACGTCGCTACTTTGAGTTGATGATGAGGACAGGTATTCAAGTCTGACCATTCGTGTTAATGGTGCGCCGAAGCACCATGGTGGTACCTGAGCATCGTCCAGCGTAGCATCTGAGTTTGTGTCGCGAGTCGCATCTGTGACCAAGTGAAGTTCGCTACCAGACATTGATAAGTATGGACTGGGAAGTGAGGGACTCGAAGTATACGGCCAATCTTGATGTGCCATGCAATCTTGAGTAAGGGGAGAGGAGGGCAGCCAATTTAAAGACGTGTGGTGTCTCGCATGAGGCCTCGCCGCAAGCTGACGGATGTGATGGGCGTCCCATCTGAACTTTCAAACCGTGGTTAAATACTATCTGCAATGCGGGCTAATGTAGCCAGCTTTGACGCAGAATTCATGGATGATGATAAAAGGAAGGCTTCTCAAATCAGGTCTAGTAGCCACGAACCCTCTCGGCATTGCGCGGTAGCTCTGACTCAATTGGTTCGGCATTCTCCATACTTTCCACTCCACATAGTACCCTCCCGATATAGGCGTTGATACTACAGAAGCATAAGCCACTGCGTTGTGAACTCAGTATTATGTTGACTATAATTTTCAGCCTGTAAAAATCGAAAGAAAGTTGTAAGTTTCTTGTTTCTACTAGAAGGGTCAAATCGATTACTTAGGCGCAAGCGACCCTGCATGATCACGAGATAAGACGGGGGCGGGTTCCTCGATCACTAGCTAGATCAGGGATTGACGGCGGTTTCGATTGCCTTGGTGGAAGGGACCAGAAAGTTTCACTCCAATATCTGGTCCCTTCCACTCCAATATCTTCACACCGGGCTTCACTGAAGGCCACAACCAAGGTCGATATTATTCTGGATGTCGATAACAAGTTACAGTTCGCTCTAACTATGACCTTGGAAGTTCAACAAAGGCCACGGTCCAGCCTCATTACCCAAGTGATTATTTACATGCGCCCTTACCAGTCACTGCTCGATCTTCAGGTAATACACACACATGGCCGTGTGGCGGATAATGGATCTATAGTAATGCTTTCAAGGGTCATGAGTAAGGCGCGTATTAGTTTAGTACCTTCACACTGCACAGAAGTTTATTAGGGAAAGGTAAACCGGAGACTGGGCAGGGTCCAAATTAGGCGGACAGATGTAAACTCGTGTCGACTTTCATTAAACATAGTGGAAGAGGTAAGAATGTGTGAGGTTGGATAAGTATACATACTGTTTACATGACGCATGATCACAGAAGAATCGCCGTGCTATCGGGCTTTGTTGTGCCAAGATCAGCTTGAGCATGTCCCAACAAAACACGAACGGTGCCACCGTGTAATTGTTTGTCCCGAAGTCGGAAATTACCATGCAGGAGCAGGAACTGTGGACGAGACAGCATCTTCGGAAGCAGCACGTGTAAAGTCGTAAAGTACAAGTGCAGGTTATGTGTTACAACCTCTAAATGGTGAATGCATAAGTCTATAGAGTTAATACTGTAACTCGGGGCGTGAGTTGTAAGCTTTCAACTTGAGACAGGGTCGTGGGTGTGAGTTCTACCTCGCGGTATAAGGGAAGTATTACTTACTGGATGGTGCTACATGAAATCTAACAATACACCGATGCAGGTTTCATCAAAAATCATATCCACCGCTTGTCATGGATGTACTGTACTACAAGGTAGTCAGTACATGCAAGCAACCTGCCAAGAGAACATGTTGACTCAGGCCTGTAGTTTGATTTCTTCTTCAGCGGCAGTCCACATAACATCGCTGACTACATAGTCAAGCCAGCGCTGCGGTGTGAGAGGCTTCCCTGGTCGGGTCAAAAGTCGAGGATCAGTGCGACGCTTACGCTCCAGTGGAGATTTTCCTAATCCCAGACGTTCCATTACGAACATCGTCGCATCCGGGGAGCCATTCGAAAGGTATAACTCGACAATGAGTACCCTTGGCTTGACGGGAGTCATACGGATGGGCGTGCCTGTAACGTCACTATCCGAAAAGAAGAATGACTGGTCAGTCCGCCCCCCGGCAAGGAGGAGAGGAAGGCATGTGACGGCCGTGATGCTAGTAGTTCCATGTCGGTATGCACAGGCAAGGTGCGTTAGACGTGGGAGCACGTCTGTGGTGAGAGCAAACGGTGAAAGGACATCATCAGCGAGGTATAGATGTGTACAACGCTGGAATATGGGGTGCCTGAAGGATATGCGACTCAATGGTCCTGTGATAGTGATGCTTGTTGGATAACAGGGGATATTAGGTTGGAGAATCGATGTTGGCGGAGGGTCGCGAAGGGATAGACTGCCAATAACCAGATGTTGGAGGGAAGGAAAATTTGCCAAAAAATCCGGGGGAACTCCAAGGCAAGTAGGGGATGGCACATACAGAGCCCTCGTATAACATCCAAGTTCTGACTTGGCAGCTACGATCGTCTGATGAAACGAGTGCAAGGAATTCGACGTTTCGAGTACGACGGTTTGATACATAATGGGGATGATCCACTTGTGCACTGTCTTTGAAACACAGACGAGATTGACAGCACTTTCCCGTGAGTGGCACGCTGCGTCTTCAAAAATTATTCGAACAAGTTCGACAGGCAAGGAATGAAGTACTTCAGACGACGAGCTAAAAATCGACCATATACGTGTGCATAAGAGTAAGTCGTTTAACACAACATGGAAACTCACCTTTTCCCATCCATAGCGCTAAGGGGGGTGGCGACGACCTTGCTTTGGCGAACCGGTCACTCGCTTTCTACTCTGGGTAAACCTCGGAGCTCGGGCTCTCAGCCAATCATCCACATGCGTTTGCGATATATCTGGCGGGGATTGAATCGCACTGATCGCCAGATGAGTGCTTACTCTCACTGCTCTCTCGCTATGTGTATGACACCTCAGTTGAATTACTATGTCTCTTCGATGAACAGCAAAACTATGTTAAGATGATATTGACGCTGGCGATTGTTGAAACCAGAGAGCCCGAACAGTTCCTTCAATACGCGCTCTCTCCCTTAGAGTTTGTAGATATAATCGCTTGATTGTAAAGCCCTGTGTAGTCTGCGACTGTCCTTCCGACTCGGACGGTTCTGCCGGCATCGGGAACTTAAGGCTGGTGAGTCTAAAGAATCTGGAGGTCTCTCCGGGAGCATGGTTGTCAAGGCTTACAATCACATTTGTTCCTTGTCTCTTCGAACATACCAGCGTTATACTAGGCTGTGATACTCAGTCATCATCCTTAGGTGGGGGAGGTCCACAGGGCTGGAGCATGCGCTGTTTAACGTACAAAACATAGGTGAGAAAGGCATCGAAGGCATAGAATAGAAATATACTTTACCTCAGACATTTCGAATTTCACACGTCCGATGGACTCTCCGTCCGCAATAGCAAGATATGAAGTTAAGGTCGGATGGCCCACGATTGATGCTAACGTGTCTCGATGTTGGTGGGTGAGCCAATCACTTCACGAGGATCCGTCAACGGATGACATCCCAGCAACATCAGTTTCGGAATACACTCACTACTTGGTGAGGTCGGCATGACCTGCGTATTCATTGGCCCAGTGTTACCAGTAAAGCAGAAATTACACACCTGTACCAGTGTACCGGGCGTGCACTAACGATACAACAAGTCAGTGGCGCTCTGTCGAAGCAAGGGAATGCCTCGTACAATGCTCCAGTTGGGTATTTGCCGTATATCTTAACTCGCTTGACTAAGGTTTCAGAAGGGTATTAGCCCATTTAATCTATCTTCCCAGCCCACTTACCATGTTGCAGCTTGCTCGTCCCGGATGAGACAGTAAGCTGTAAGCGCCCGAATACTGCTTCCGATCGTAACCGATTACACTGCGAAAACTTCATGTCGTTGTATACGCTCGTTTTTCAGTGCAATGTCCCACATATACACCATCACAGACAGTGCCCGAATTCCTTCCTCACCTCGATCTCCTAAAACCCCCGTCAAGACCCCAAAGCCTCGCAATCCACTCGATTGGACCCGTGCAGAGGCAACTAATGGCATTCAATCAAAGACAACCACTCATACCAGTGGAAAATTCAGGCCAGCCCATGTACCTTCTTCCCCTTCAAAGCGGAAGGCTGTGGAGATGATGGATTCAGAGGAAGAAGACAGCCACAGCGTTCCACGATCTCAAAACGGCATCACTCGAACGTCTACTCCAAACGGTAAACGACATCGCAAGAGAGCCCGAATAAGCAATGGAACGGCACATGTACACAAGGGCGAAGACCTCCTGCAACAGCGCATAGCCTTACCAATATGGACAGGTTTGTGCATCAGGTTCGTCGAATTCAACTTTACCTCAACAGCCGTCTATCAGGCAGAGAAACCCTTGTGAGAGAAGTTACAGAAAATGACACCGTAGTGGTACTCGGGGAAACTGGGTCTGGAAAAACAACCCGTAAGCCATGTATAATTGACTTCGTCATTGTCTGACGATGTATTAGAGGTACCGCAATTTCTCTTCGAGGCGAAATTTGCGACAAATGGCATCATCGCATGCACGCAGCCAAGGAGGGTAGCAGCCACATCTCTAGCCACACGTGTTGCCGCAGAGCAGAACGTTTCATTAGGCAGTCGGGTTGGTTATGCTGTGCGTTTCGACGAGCGGTCTACCCCAGAGACAAAGATCAAGTATCTGACGGACGGAATGCTGGTTCGTGAGCTCCTAGGGGACCCACTACTCTCAAAGTACAGCGTGGTCGTGATCGACGAGGCACATGAACGAACATTACGTACTGATTTTTTACTCGCGAGTTTGAAGGGGATCCAGAAGAAACGAAATACACAGACCGGCCACAATGGGAAACTGTCTACACAAAGACTAAATCCACTTAGAATCATCATCATGAGTGCGACGTTGGACGCGGAAAGGTTTAGTCTATACTATGACAAGTTCGTCCTCCACACCACCAACGGTCATCTTGACTGATTTTGGCGAAGTGCCAAAATCTTAAATATCAAAGGTCGTCAACATCCCGTCAAAATATTATACACGGCACAACCCCAAGAAGACTTCGCAGAAGCAGCCTTGAAGACATTCTTTCAGATACATGTCGAACAGCCACCTGGGGATGTCCTAATATTCCTTCCAGGTAATATAGTGTCATTGTTCCGTATGCTCCGTGCTTATGTTCCAATAGGGCAGGATGAAATCGAGAGTCTTCAGCAGTCCATTCGAACATATGCTAATGAGTTATCACCAGATAAATTGCAGGTTCGTTTATATATAGATATCTTATTTTCGTCAATAACATCTTGGCCTGCTAGGTCGTTGTATGCTCCATGTATGCTTCCTTGGCGCCCCATCTACAGAACCGAGTGTTCGCCCCGACGCTGCCCAACAGCCGCAAATGTATTCTCGCAACTAATATTGCGGAGACGTCGATTACTATTCCCGGGATCAAGTACGTAATCGATACTGGGTTCTGCAAGGAGAAATCGTATATTGCACGAGATCGCGGCAGCGGTTTGTAGTTTCAGGCGTGAACCTGTTGTGACAGTGCTTAAGGATCATTTTTAGCCATCGAGTCTCTCATCACGCAACCCGTCAGTAAATCGTCTGCTATGCAACGGGCAGGTCGAGCGGGTCGCCTGGTAAGTTCTGATTCATGTGGACTAATCCCCTTCTTCACGTTCTCTAGGGCGAAGGCATATGCTTTCGGCTTTACACCGAAAGCGCGTACAATCGACTTCAGGATGCTGCTATCCCGGAAATCCAGCGCTGCAACCTTGCATCTGTCATCCTGCAGCTCAAATGCTTGGGTCAAGAACCAGGTGAAGTAGATTTCATGGACCCACCAGATCCCGATTATAGTGAGTGTCCGCACACAACGCTCGCGGTTTACGATTCATTCCCTGATGTGCTCCTTCCAGTCAAAGTTTCCCTTTTGAACCTCTTTGGCTTGGGCGCCTTGGACAAGAAAGGCGTTCTGACCCCAGTTGGGCGACAAATGTCCAATCTACCGCTCGAGCCCTCATTTGCGCGTTCACTCCTTGCTTCCCAGCAGAATGGATGTACTCGCGAAGTTCTCTCGATCATCTCTTTGATGTCAGCTTCCTCTAAGCTCTTTTTGGATACCTCAGAGAGCCGAGAGGCGGCTTATGCAGCCCGTCAAAAATTCGTCCATACGTCTGGCGATCACCTTACCTATCTCAATGTCGTCCGGGCTTACACAGATATCGCTCAACACGAGACAGCCGCAGCACGGAGGGAGTGGTGTAGAACACATTTCGTGAACGAGCGAGCAGTGAAAGAGGCTGGGGAGATCATGGAACAGCTTAAGGGTGTCTGTAGCAAAATTGGTGTCGATTGGCGGACATCTTGTGGCGATGAGGTAGAACCTGTACTAAAAAGTCTTGTTCGAGGCCTCTTTCAGAACGTGGCGTTGCTGCACCCCGATGGTCAGTACAAACAGGTTCAAGGCCGAACGGTAGGTCGTTCATCCCGTGATCTTCTTCAGGGCTGTTGTTACTTATGAGATGACTCAGACTGTCAAAATACACCCAGGGTCGAGCATGATCAGTCGCAAGGCTCCTTGTATCTTCTACGAAGAATTGGTATATCACTTTATTTCTCCCCCAAAATTTAAGATGACCGAAATTTTTTTAGGTCTTCACCTTTCAGACATATGCACGAGGGGTATCCTCGATCTCCTATGAATTCATTGCTGAGTTACCCAGCTATCAAACACGTTCAGCATAGATTTGTCGTTCGATTCTCATCGCAATCTCCAATACCCTCATGCATTTCCTTTCGTCGTTCACATAATTAAAAGACATAAAGTGCCAAGCTCAACGGTTGAGCGGGGGGTGCTTCAAACAATCCCTCGGTGTTCCCACCCCAGTCATGAGCTACGAGTCGTGGCCGTCACCCTATAAAATATATAGATGAGACACTGAAAGGACCAGACAAATGTTGTCGCTTACAGTTTGGTTGATCGAACGGGAAACTTTCTACACGGCTTTGCTTTACACGCAAGGGTGTGAGTGTGATATCCAATGGTTTATGCTGACTTGGATATGTTCGACTTATCGTCCACCCACGACTGGAACACAGGATGCCTTCTGTAAAGTTAATCAGTACTGCCCGCTGTGACGAAGTCGAAGGAACACACCCATAAGATATGTGATAGCCCTGGTGGTGGCTTACTCCGCGTCAACGTCTTCCGCGATGTCCTCCACCCTTTGACTTGCCCTGATCCGATTTGGCGAACGTCGGAAGTCGCAAGCGTAATGGAGCTATGGAGCGAGGGGAGGAATTAGGAGCAATCTGGTAGGGCTGGTCCGACTTGAAGTTTGAGTTCTATTTTATCAGATATTAGCTACTAATCGACCACGCAAGATAGTTTACGATGCTGGGGCTGTGATGTATGAGCTTGGCTTATCAAGCTAGGGCCGGACAAACCTGGCGAACCATTAAATGCTGCAGTCTAGTGTCCCCCTTTGCCTAATCCTAGCTCTACCTAAACTCCCTTCACTTCCATGTAGGGTGTTAATTTACTTGTATCGACATTCCTCCTCGCAGAAGCTGGGTCCGAACTGCTTTCTGCTAGCTCTCCCTTGTTATTGCATATTCCGACCATTCAAGAACGGTCCCATAGTATAAGATCTTTCATATGGCCGACAACAGGACTGTTTTCAAAGAGTCATCAACGCTATTTACTCGTGGGCACGGAGCGAGCTCCCGACGTGGACTACTTAGCCAGTTACATGTCACAAGATACCATCCTACATTGCGGTTCACTTTATCATATCATCATCATAACAACACGTCATATGGTTCAAGGCATTGTCTGCAGTTCTTTGATCAAAGTATGACCGTTCACATGATTAGCAACACGCAAGGTCAAGGGTTGAACGGGGATGCAGCAGGCCATCTGTCCGTGTGGCCAGCGACTGTCACGAGCCACGGATCGAATGTACCGTCACCCTGAAGGAAACGTACATGAGGCACTAGAACCTGTATAGACACTGATACTCACCACTATGGAGTTCGGGAAACCTTCATCAAAAGGTAGAACCTCCTCCAAAGCTTTAATCTGCGCAGGTGTAAGTTTGATATCAAGCGCCTCCAGGTTAGCGTGAAGATGTTCGACTTTTCGTCCTCCTATGATTGGGAATACATAGGGAGCTTTCTATGCCGACAGAATATCATCGCTAGCCAGTAATGGCAGAGATGAACGGACATACATGCATGACATACGCAATGGCGACGGCGGTGATATGTTTTGTGCCAACTTCTTTTGCGATCTCCTCCAGCTTGCGGCTGACCTTGACCTCATCTGGGGTGCGTTCCCACTGCGAGGAAGTAAGTGTACGACCTCCCTCGCCGCTTTCCTTACGACGTCTCTCTTCTTCGTCCGTCATAAGACGACCTTGGCCTATAACTCCCCAGGGTGCAAGAGCGAGGCCTTCAGACTTAACCATCGGTATGATGTCGCGCTCAAAGCTGCGTTCGAGAATACTCCACTTGCCCTGGTATACGCAGAAGGGTGTTTTACCGTGGCACTCTGCCCATTGATTTGCCTTTGCTACGATCCACGCTGGAGTATCCTGTGACATTAATGAAATCTCAACCAGTATTTACGGGCTAGAATCGTAAATCCGCGCGCACCGAAATACCCTGGTAATAAAATGGTAAGCAAAACCACTGCGGTTGAAGGTCATAATGAACGCACAAGATACAGGGCTTTCCCAGCGACGACGAGGCTATGCAGGTTGTTCATAACTTCCTCTACAGAGGTGTCAAAGGCCCACCCTGTAAAATGTGTGACTCCAGACTTTACATGCAATGAGGATGGTGGCTTACAATGCACATAGAGGATGTCAATGTAAGTCGTTCTGAGTTTCTTGAGGCTCGCCTCGACAGACAAATGAAGAGACTTGTGGCCATTGCCTACATAGCCCATCTTGATTGGAATGGTACTGTCACCGCGCTTGTAGTTTGTAGAGTACTTGGTGGCAATCACTAGCTGATCTCTGATACCACGTTTTTCCATCCATTCGCCTATGAATTGCTCTGAGGCCTCATCTTGATAGTTATTAGCGGTATCGATAAAGTTGCCCTGCAGCGGTTAGGCAGATCAAGCAATAGGTTACTCGTTGTCTTGGCCTATGTTTCTGCACTTACACCGGCATCATAGAAAGCGTCAAGCAACTTGAAAGAGGATTCTTTGTCCATACTACCCAAACCCGACCATTTATCGCCTATACTCATAGCACCGAGTTGCAAAGGAGAAACGCGTACTCCGGCATTGGGAGACAGTATGCGATAGCGGCCCAACTTCGTTGGGGGAGGTGGAGGAGGGTCCCGGAGAGACATGGACCTCAAAGGTGTGTATACGGCGTGTCGATACCAGAGAGAGAAATGGCACAGGGGACTATATACGTGAGAGAAGTCTGCCTTACAAAGACCATTTTATCCACCGTGACATAACTGACGATGTGAGAAGCTCTGAATGCTCTCAGCGCATGTGAATCCGAGCCATTCTTGGTGCTCAAGTCATTTGTAACTTACTAGAAGTTGAGCAGTGCCGAGGAGCTTCCAAATTTTCCGAGGGAGTTCTCCTTTTCGGACTCCGTTATCTCCTTACTAAATGACCCACTAGAGTACAGGGGATACAGGAGAGTTTCTGATCTAAATATTCAGCCATGCAGAACAAAAAGTACTACTGTAAACAGAATTGATATACTTACGCATAATTTTCTGGAAAGTATGTGACACAGAGTTAGTGAGTAAGTACCTCGAGGCACCATACTTACAAGTAAATATGCATCCAGAAAATGGTATGCGGCTAATGCATGTGCTGACAAGAGAAGGACAGGAACACTATAAGAAAGCGAGGCATCGAGTGACCATCGCTACCCCCGGATGCCGCAGTTGAGTAGTATTCGTCTACTCGACGAGTTCTAAAATTCTAGGTCAGGCACATGGCCGGTATGCATACATATCAATATGCACCTCGCTCTCGCCACAGATCGTCATAGATCGTCGTATCAACCAGACGTTGGCGCCGCTGACCCAGGCTGGCCTCGATCCGCTGACTAGCTCCGTGAAGGAGCAGTGTCAAACAAGGAGATTGAGGCCGAAGGGTTAATCCTGGATGCATATGGGTCTGTGAGTTAATGTTCACTTTTACGGCTATTTAAATACATGTTTTGCTTTGGCATCATCGAAGGAATTGTCAATTTCTATAAGAAGCTAAGATGGCTAATGATACAGCCTGTAAAGAGTTCTCTTCAAGTTATGCACAGTTGATTATGAAGCCCAGTTTATATCTTCCACTGTTTAGAGGAATATATGAACGCTCACGTCACTCCATACGGCACAACTACTCTGTGATGCAAACTATCTCAGTTTAAAAGTAATAAACGGCATGCGCTCAGGGATTGAGTGGAGCTGCAGCAGGCCATCTGTCGGTATTCCCAACAATATTTATCATCCATGGATCATGTGTACCGTCGCCCTGTAGGGAAAGTATATGAGACACTGAGATGGACGGATAGTCGTAGCTTACAGTCAAGGTGTTCGGGAAGCCTTTGTCAAAGGGAAGTACCTCCTCCAGTGCTTTGATCTGCACGGGAGTAAGTGTAATATCCAGCGCTTTGATATTACCATGCAAATGGTCAATTTTTCGTCCACCTATGATCGGAAACACGTAGGGTGCTTTCTGTGGAGGCAAATCAACACAATCATGCTGTGATGAAATCGAAGGGACACACATGCATAACATATGCAACGGCGACGGCAGTGATGTGTTCTGCACCGACTTCCTTCGCGATCTCTTCCAGCTTGCGGCTGATCTTGACCTCATCAGGCGACCGTTCCCAAGTCCCAGAAGCAATCTTACGACCCCCCTCGCCACTTTCTTTACGACGTTTCTCTTCCGCATCCGTCATCAGACGACCTTGGCCAACAACACCCCAAGGAGCGAGAGCAAGGCCTTCAGACTTGGCCATAGGCAAAATGTCGCGCTCAAAGCTACGTTCAAGAATACTCCACCTTCCCTGGTAAATGGAGAAGGGGGTCTTCCCATGGTCTTTGGCCCATTGGTTTGCCTTTGATACTACCCATGCCGGGGTATCCTGTGACGTTGAGCAGATATTATCTAATCAGTTATAGAACAGAATGAAGTAACATCCATACATACCGAGATACCCTGAAACAAAATACCTTGCACTAAATAAAGATATCGCGGCAACAAAAATGATAACCAACTTACCAGATACAAGACTTTTCCAGCTACGACGAGGTTATGCAGACCGTTCATAACTTCTTCTACAGAAGTATCATAAGCCCACCCTGTAAACGAATATGAATCATACCATACAGAATGCAGCGGAAACGCAGCTTACAATGTACGTAGAGAATGTCAATGTAAGTTGTTCTGAGTTTTTTGAGACTTGCTTCGACAGACAAGTGGAGCGACTTGTGGCTGTTTCCCGCATAGTTCATCTGGATTCGGATCGTACTGTCGCCTTTCTTGTAGCCTGTGGTGTACTTGGTGGCAATGACCATCTGATCCCTGATACCGCGCTTTTCCATCCATTCGCCTAGGAATTGCTCTGAGGTCTCGTCTTGATAGGCATTAGCGGTGTCAATAAAATTGCCCTATAGCTGAAATGTTAGGTGCCGCAATTATTGGGGCAAATTCAGCACTTACGCCGGCATCATAAAAAGCGTTGAGTAGCTTGAAAGATGATTCTTTGTCCATGCTGCCCAAGGAATCTGACCATTTATCGCCTATGCTCATGGCACCGAGCTGCAAGGGAGAGACACGGACTCCAGCATTGGGGGACAGAATGCGATAGCGGCCCAGTTTGGTGGGAGGAGGTGGAGGAGGCTGCCACAAATTAGCCATCGTGCTTAAGCTTGTGTTGGTAGGACGGGTAGGACATGAAAAATGGATTTCTTATATAGTATTTAGGTACAGTATAGACACGAAGCCTCTCGTGGATGCCAATGCCGCAACCACGCAAGCCCAGCCACAGACCCGAGAATGAGCACGGACATTCGTTTCGGATACCTGAATGACCGGCAAACCTACTAAACTTGAGAGTCCGTAGCAGCTTGTTCCTGGGACGAAAATCATAGGGACGCACTTGATCTATCATTAGATCTTGCCTTCACGGTTCGTCACTAAAAGGCTGGGTGCCGAGTCCCGAGACAGTAATTATTCAGTCTGGATTCTGCCGAGTCCCGAGAAAGAGATGCAACCCTTGACGCATCCAGCCAGCAACTTGAAATTGGCAGTAACAGTAGACGTTGAAGGCGCGATATACCGGCGCGCTGGGAAAATTATGACCATGTCCATTTTCTCGCACATATCCATGGCGCATGCCAGACACACCACAGTACCAGGCTGACCATTACTTCGCATCGAGTTCCTCTTTCCGCGGAGACTGGCTCAGAGACACGTCATAGCAAGACACAGTAAAGATTACCGGCGCCTAGTTAGCAGGGCGAAAAGAATCGATCAGTCGCGATACGCATTTCAAAGAAAATAGAAAGAAGGCAAAAGGGGTCAGGCCGGTGATCAGGATGCGCGCACGGCTACAAGAGCGTAGAGCAGGAGCGCAACATTGTTTATTATAGTAATTATGTGTCGGGGATTACATAAAAATAATATCCAATACTACTGCTACTAGCAAACCGGCTGATGAAATGATGTGGTGAAGAGGCCGGGTAGGTGGGTTTGGTCTGGCTGTGAAAATTGATTGTGAAGGTGACGGAAATGGAGGGGGACAAGGGACAGGTAGGGGCAATGGAGGGTCGCATCAATTGACGGTGGCAAGTATGGAGGAGCCTGGAAGCGACAACGACGGCTGTGATGGCGGTGCTCACACTGAAGAGATGACTATGAGCTTGCGAAGATTGGCCAGGCAAGATCAACACGGTGGTCAGCTAGATTGTGCGTTCTAATTTGGAATGCGGTAGGGAGCGCTCGGATGGCCCGTTGGCGGTGTGAATCGGCAAGGCCACTCAGTGAAGTCTATACCACCCTATCAGCCCCCAGTCTTACTATCAAAGTTCATGGTACCATCAGCGCACGCCCACCATTCGCGTCAATGCCAACTTGGAGGCCAGTGGTCGAGAGGCCCAGTCTTTTAGCATATATTCGATATCGTCAGTGCCCTCGGCCTTCTCCAGCGCTGTGGCCTACCGACACCGATGCTAATACCCACTGTGTACTACCTGTCGAGCGAGCAGCACAACGCATGAGCTAGTGCGTCGATGAAGGTGTGGTAGGGGACATGGTTGTTACTACGCGTTGTACGCGTTTCAGCTTCAACTACGCGGGACTAGAATGAGAGCTGTGAGGGTTGGGCTGGGGTGAGCAGAGCTCGCCGGGTGCGCGGAGCAGGATCACCACTTACCCATTGACAATAGCTGAGCCACCCGCGGTGCTCAAGTGACATGCTACCCAACCCAGGTGCAGCTACCCGAAGATTGTGTCCATGACATGCAGATGCCTTGACGCAATTTTCTCAAAGGCTTAGACATATGCCTTTTAAGCTAGTGATTTCCATCGCCCTGCAAGGCGGATGATTTCTGGGTTCACTTCTTGGGTGAGGTAAAAGAAGGTGCCGCTGATCCTGAAAGAATGGCCAAATGTAGTTTCTCAGTTCCATGCATTCAGAATGCTATTGATCCGCAACAGGGCTCTTGCTTTAACCATTGGCCTGATTTCCCCTTTGCTATCCCTCCATGAAAAAAGGGGGGTTGTTCGGTGTGGTGGGAACTATAGCAGCCAGGTTTCGGAGTGTGTGGAGCAGGCACATCTCTTCCTGCATGATCATGAAGACAGACTGCATCTCACCTGGGTGGGCTGTCTTGGCCGAAGGTAGGTCAAGTTGTGTGTATGTTTTTCCATCATCATCCTTGCTCAACAAGACAATTGCTCCTTTTTAGGTGTCTGCTGCCATAGAAGGCACTGTACAATGAGACTGACACTTCTCCAACTCACATCATTCCCCCAAAGGTGCATGCTACCATTGCCTACATGCATGCATTGAATGGGCTACCAAGGTCCAATGTCACTTTCAGTGCTCGAGGCATTCAAGTGGTTATTGGGGGCCGTGTGCCAGGCCCTCACTGCTGCCGGTTATTTGTGGGTTGTGGACACTGACACTGGCTCTAATGGGATGCTTGTTGTAAAATCTTGTAGGCGGAAACTTGGTGATGGCTTGATAAAAGGCCTTAGGCCAGTGAAACAGTGTGAAACCGGATGAGATTCTTACTACCTAATTGACACCTTATAAAGAGTAAACTAACTATCATGTGATAAGATAATTCAGGACCAGTGGTGTATTTGTTCCAGAGATGGCTATGCGCAATATCTTGCATTTCACAACAATGCTTGTGGTAATGTTTGGCTGAGTGATTTGGGGTCTGACACTACCCACAGGGTGAATGAGTGCAGGAATAAGAAGCTGGGAGTCTCTGGGCTTCAGGTATTGAGAAGATGTCACAGAAAATGTGAAATTTGTGTAATCCAGCTCTATAGCTAACTGTATTGTGCAGTGATGACCTGGATGCCAGGTTCTCTACATATTGAATGAAAGTGTTGTTGATTGTCAACAAAGGCGGGGTGTGGATGCCTTTCCAGTAGAATAGGTGGTCCTCAGCCTAGCACCTTGGTCTTAGTGGGGATGGCTAGAGCTCCAGCTTAGCATTGTTACTTGGGAGTGAGGGTGTGGCTGTGATTAGGTGAACACTGGGGATTGTCACCATTGCAACAGTTTGTGCTTGAGGAAAGTGGGTAGTAGCATGCCAGAGCTGTCTTGTGTGTGGAGGAAGGTGATTGTAAATGCTGTGATGTTGCCTCTCAAAAGGGGGTTGGAAATGTTTTCACCAGATGTGACATAGTTTGTGGACAGATGCACATTGTGCTTGGCTAGTGTTGCGTAAATGTGTTTCAGGACTATTTTTGCCTCCTATTTCCATGCCTGCCCTTTGTTCAATATAGCTACTACACTGTAGTTGTTGGATCTCACCAGTATTTGCTTGCCCCTCAGCTTGGATGTAGTACTGCTTTGAATTGCCAGGTTCAATCCCAGGAGGACTGCTACAGCCTTTCCCCAAGTAAGCAATGTCAAACTGCTGTTTGGGACCAACCTTTGTACCTGGTGCCCATCTCCATGTTGCTTATTGTGAGCTGACTAGAATGTAGATGCTATATGAGGAGCTGGTGTCTCCCCACCAGTTGATGTTGACAGGCTATTGCATTGCTAGGGGGATCTTGTTGGGAGAGACCTTCAAGATGTATCAGACCCATGTCAGGTCTGCTTGCATGGCTGGTGGTGGGGTGAGCTGTGCTTGGTCAGATTGGAAACTCTGTGTGAACCATGCCACAGATTGGAGGAAGGGTTGTGCTAGCTGGAAGATACAAGAGGCATGGATCAGGTTTCCATGGATGCTTGCTGCATCATGCTTGGAGAACTTGTTGCTGGCACACAGATACTTCTCTAGTAGATCTAGAATTGCCTTAACCTTTTCTGGGGGAAGAGTGGCTGTTCTCTGGGTGAGGTCCCATAAGAAACCAATGTACTCCTATATTATGGCTAACAGCCTTGTCTTCTTGTGGCTCCATGGCACCCCTAGCTGTTCTGTCAGCTGTATGAACTCTTCTTCTGTCCAGGATTGGTGTGGCTATTGAATGGCTAGGAAGTCACCTACCTATTTGTGTGTTATGATCTGGTTCCTTGTGGATCTCTGGTAACCATATTTGGTAACTAACCCCATCCTGAGCCCCTTCCCAAAGTAGTCCAAACCCAAGCCTGACCCCCATTTGCTTTATTCCATTCTGCTGAACCCCATTCCTTATCCTTCCCCAAGCTTCATTCTGATTCCCTTACTTAGTTTATATCCGACCCTGCTTCCCTGTCGTCCATATATAAGTCTCATTCTGTATGTGCCTTGCTCCTCAGTCAGAAATCAACTTAGATATTGTCTTAAATCACATACTAGTTTCTAATCCATCTCCTCTTACCTCCTCATGCTCCTCTTGTCCAAATCTTGCTCTGAAATTGAGGGCATGTACAATAGTAGATGGTGCAGCCCACAAAGCTGAAGCTAAGCCCTCACTATTAAAACCTCGGCCTGAGCTCAGTTGAGCTTGCCCTGAGGTCCCACCTGTAGGCCTCAGTCTTAACAGTATTTCTGACTCCAACTTCTACATTGTACTAACCTAACTATGTCCACAACCACCTGTGCTAGAAGTATTATGCTTCAATGCATTTTGGAATGATGCTGTCTTTCCAAGCAACCTGAAAGCCCTCCAAACTTTCCCTCCAAATCTGCCGAACCTGCTGATGCCCCAGCTGACAAGGGCAAAGGTAGGGAAGCCCCCAGACCATGACTCCCTAGATAAAGGTTCTTTGGCCAAGGTTCCTGAAGGTAGCCCTGGCAATCCTGGGGATCCCGATGACTCTGATGGCAATGGCCTGCCCTCAGAAGGGACAAATGGGGACCAAGCCAACCCAGCCGATGAGGGTAGCAAACTCCTATATCGACTCCTCACAACCTTGCTAAACCTTGCCCTATGGAAACCTGAGCTAAAGTCAAAGAGCCTGATACTTATGATGGCACTGACCAGGCTAAGCTCCATACCTTTTTCTTGCAATGCCTGCTTAATTTTAGAGATCGCCTGAACACCTTCTCAAGTAGGGCCTCTAAGATACAGTATACCATCTCTTACCTTACCGGCTTGGCTTTACAATACGTTGAACCTGTGATCCTTGGTGAACTTGAACTAAACTTTGGTCCATTCAATAATGCTGCTCAAGCTGAAATTGACCTTGAAAAGATTGTCATGAAGGAGCATCACAAAGTTGCACATTATTTTATCAAGTTTTCTCAAGCTTCAACCTGGACTCAGTAGAATGACATGGCACTCTGACACTTGACTTACAAAGGCCTTGCCAAACAAATCAAGGATGACTTACTCCACTTCCTGAGATTCACAGGCTTGGCTGAGCTTCAAGGCTTTGCCCTCAAGTGTGACAGCCATTACTGGGGGTGGAAGGAATATGATACTATTGCTGCCTGTGGTAGTCAAAACACTAACTGACCTTCCAACCAGTTGAACAATAACTCCAACCAGTCTAGTGGTTCTAGTAACCCAAAAAGCTGCAACAAGACTAACTTAGGTAAAGGCTCAACTGACAATAGTAACAACATAGCAAATGCACAAACCATGCCCAACCTTACCAATAAGCTCAGTAAGGATGGTAAACTCCTCCCCAACAAACAATAATGTTGGATTGACCAAGGACTTTGTTTGCTTGGTGGCATCAAGGGTCATATGGTCAAGGAATTCCTGAAGGCAAACAAGAAACCTAATGATGGTAACAGTTCATCTGGAACTAAAGGCAGGTCCAACAAGACTTCTGATACAAAGACTGACTTGGCTTTGACCCTGGAGCCGAAAAAATAATTGGCAACCTTGGAACCACACAACCCAAGGATTGCGGTGACCTTGGGTGTGTGTTTAGACTCAGTGCCATTTCTGATTCCTTATCCAAAGACTCTCTTTATGTAGATTCAACTTCATCTCTAATCCCCACAGTCTCTTTTGTAGCATTAATTGACTGGGGTTCCTCTGATTGCTTTATTGAATCTGTAAGGGCAACCCTCATGCACTGTGGAAATAGCACTATCACACAGGCTGACAGAGGGGAAAACCAAAGTCTATATAAATCAAGTAGACATACAATGGGAGGGGATCTCACCTGACAGAGGGGAAAACCAAAGAGAAAAGTCTAAGGTCCCACACTGCCAGTGAGCCTGTATTATACTATGCTTAACTACAGTCAGGGTTATTACTCAGTACATACCAACCCTGCATGCTGCGGATCTCCACTTGACCCTGGATGTTGTATGTGAGTCATTTCACCTCCAGAGCTGCTCCAAAAGTGGAAGTGGGTTGGAGTTTGGAACTCCGGAGCTTTGGAGGTGTGGGGGAGTGGACTTTTGGAGTTGTAGCTCTGGAACTTCAGAGGTGGGAAACAGGGTGTCCCCTGACATCACCTCTCCTCTAGTGTGCTGTGTCCTTGAAGCACGGGACATGAGAGATTGGAAGGCCATTGAGCGAATTTGGCGTGGTGCATCAGGGTGTGTCTGATAGAACTCCTGGAGTTTGTCTGGGGCAGCGATGTCTTGCTCCAGAACCCATGAATTTTCCTCATACCTGTACCCTTCCCATTTCACAAGGAACTGGAGGTGACTCCTTGTGAATTGGCTGTCTAGAATTTGTTCCACCACGTAGTGTTCCTCTCCATCCACTATTTCTACCAGGGGCGGTGGGTGAGCCCTCCGACCCGGGATTGGATCATCTGGAGTTGGAAGTAACTTTACTACATTGAAGACAGGGTAGAGTCGGGACATGGAAGCTGGAAGCCGGAGGTGGTATGCACTCCGGCTGACCTTCTGCATTATCATAAAGGGGCTGAGGTAACAGTGGGCGAGCTTCTGCAAGGGGCGTGTAGTGCAGATGTCACTTGCATCCAAGTACATCTTGTCTCTGACTTGGCACTCTGGTGCCAGAACTTGGTGCCAGTTATAGTACTATGCCATGTCATCCTTGGCCTTTGCAAGAGCTGACTTGGCCTCCGTGAGGGTTGAGTCCATCTGGTCTTAGAATTCATTGACTGTTTCCAGCTGGGACTTGGGCTGGTGCAGTTCAAATCCCATCCATGGGTGTCATCCAGAGTCAAGCATGAAGGGAGTTTGCTGTGTGGCAGAATGTATGTGGTTGTTGTACTGGAACTCCACCAGCAGAAGCAGTTCATCCCAGTCGTCTTGCCTCTTGTTGACAAAGAGGCGGAGGTACTGCTCCAGTTCCTGGTTGACCTGTTCCATCTGTCCATTGCCCTGCCCTGCAGGTGGTAGGCTGTAGTGGTGGCCAGCTTTATTCTGAGCAGGCGGTAGAGCTCCTGTGTCAGTTCTGCTATGAACTGTGGACCTCAGTCTGAGACAACTTGCTTCAGAAGTCTGTGCAGTTTGCAGACATGTGTGAGGAACAGGCAGGCCGCACCAAGGGCAGTGATTGTCATGTGCGTTGGAATGAAGTGAGACACCTAGCTTACTGAGTCCATGACATTCATGACTGCATCATAGCCATGGGACTCTGGAAGTTTGATGATGAAGTCAACACTGATGGTGTCCCAACAGAACTCCAGGACTGGGAGCGGAACTTGCTCCCCGACAGGCAGGTGCCATTGGGCTTTGGTCTGGAGTCAGAGGTTGCATGTCTTTACATACTGACCGATGTAACGGGACATCTGTGGCTACTAGTAATTCTGGGCAACTAGCTCCAGTGTCTTCCATCTGCCAGCATATCCTACCACTCGGGTGTCATGATGTTGGGACACAATGCATTAGTGGAGGTCTCTTCCATCCGGAACATAGACCTTGCCTTGGAAGTGGAGTAGGCCTTCGTGCTCCGACCACTCTGCTGCTTGGACCAACTTCGAGTGCCCCTTCCAGAGTTCTTCCACCACCTTCACTACTGACTCTTCCTTCTCTCCGTCTCGGATCTCCCTCTGGATGTCTTGGAGTGTCTCCGCCTCTGCTCCGGTGGCTGTTACTCCTTTGAGGGCACAGATTGAAAAGAGGGCTGGGGGAAGCATGGTTATGTCTGCATTATCTCTGCTTCCGCTTCTGTGATCCGTGTGATGGGATAGTGCATTGGATTTGCCCATGGAGCGACCTAGGTGGTGGTGGAGCGCAAAGTCAAACCGGGACAGGTGCAGGGACCACTGAGCCTGCCATCAGTTCAGCTTCTTGGATGTGTGGAAGTACTCAAGGTTCTTGTGGTCTGTCAAGATCTCAAACCGGCATGGAGTGCCCTCAAGGTAGTGCCTCCACTCCTCCAATGCATGGATGATTGCCAGCATCTCTTTGTCATGAATCTCGTAGTTCTGTTTGACCAGACTGAGGCTTTTGGAGAAGAAGGCAATTGGATGCCACTTCCCACTGCCGTCAGAGGATTGCTGGGACAGGACCGCTCCAGTGGCTGCGTCAGAGGAGTCCGCTTCAACACAGTAAGGGCAGGAGTCATCCGGGAAGGCAAGGATGGGGGCAGAAGTGATCAGTTCCTTCAGCATGTCAAAGGCAGCCTGTTCCGGCTCTCCCCATTTCCATCCGACGTCCTTCTTGGTGAGGTCAAACAGGGTGTGGGCGTGGTGGGAGGGGTCCTTGATAAACCTCTGGTAGAAGTTGACAAATCCGACGAAGGACTGGACCTCCTTCTTGTTCCAAGGTATGGGCCATTCCGCCACTGTGGAGACCTTGACTGGGTCCATCTCCACCAAGCCCTCTGACACAATAACTCCAAGGTACTTTATCCAGAGACATTCAAACTCGCACTTCTCCGGTTTGAGGTACAGCTTGTGTTCTCAGAGACGTTCCAGCATCCTCTGGACTATCCTCTGGTGCTCCAACAGTGTCTTGGTGAAGATGAGGATGTTGTCTAGGTAGATGCAGACAACCCCTTCCGCTATCATGTCTCGGAAGATGTCATTCATCATTGTCTGGAATGTGGCTGGACTGTTTGTGAGGCCGAAGAACATGACCTGCGGCTCAAAGAGTCCCTGGTTCATGCGGAAGGCAGTCTTCCACTCATCCCCTTCACATATGTGGACATTGTTGAAACTCTATCAAACATCTAGCTTGGTGAAGTACTTGGCCTCTCGGAGTTGTGTGATTAGTTCGGAGATGAGTGGAATTGGGTACTGGTTCTTGATTGTGACTGTGTTCAAGGCTCAGTAGTCTTGCACAAGTCGGAGTGAGCCATCCTTCTTTTTGATGAAGAAGACTGGAGATGCCATGGGTGACTTTGACAGACAAATCCTTCTGGTGCAGAGATTCTCCTGGAGGAAAGCATTGAGCTCCACCTGCTTCATGGGTGACAGCGGGTAGACCTTACAGTTGGTAGGTTTTGACCCAGGCTCCAACTTGATGGCATGGTCCCACAGCTTCTGCTCTGGCAAGGCATCAAATGACTCTTTGGCAAAGACATCTTCAAACTCCCAGAGGTACTCTGGGATCTCTGTCTCTGGTTTCACATACTTCTGCAAAGCCTCTGCAAGCCTTTGTGAGGTCATTCCAGATCCACAGATGTGCTCCATTTCCAGTGGAGGGTTCATGTACAGCAAGGGATCCCCTTCCACTAACGTGTCTTCTGGACCGAGGCAGACAATGCTGGAGTCACACTCAGAGTCACACTTGGACTCGGACCCTTCCTCCGAAAGGAGTGGGTGAGGGCCCAAGTGACACATTCATATGATCTGTTCTATCTTTCAGTGCTCTCGATGTTCCTCATATACCTTGGACTGGCATGTATGACACTTGGCCAGACATTGACTCATCGCCACCTCCTGGGTCTGCCAGTTGATCTCCAGGTTGTGCTCTCAGAGCCAGGTGAACCGAAGGATGGTATCTTGCTTCCCCGGACTGGTCACTGCAAAGGAGGTGCGCTCCATATACCCATTGTAATGGAGAATCGCATCCACAATCTCTGTGATGGATCCTGCCTCATTAGGGCTTCCATCCACATTGAACACTGGGATGGCATGTTGGAGTTTCTGAGTGATCAGTCGGTTCTGCTCTACATAGTCACGGTCCATAAACTGGCCGGTGGCTCCGCAGTCTACTAGTGCAGGTCCGGACTTGACTTCCACGGTACCAGTGGTCTGGACCTCCACCTTGATGACTAGGGACTTAGGACTGGGGGGGGCAGCTATAATGTACTGTTTTGGGAGATGCTTTTCCCAGGACTGGAGGTGGAGTGGATGGGGTGTCGGAGATGATTTTGTTGTGACTTCAACCAGAGTTCCTGTGCGAAGCGAGGGGAGTGGGGGGTTCTCATTCTCTAAGACAGGCAAACTGATTATGTACAGGCAACAGGGGCACACATTTCACCTGCTGCATGTTACAAAATCCAACACTCCCTCCATCTCTGGGGTGTCATACTCCACACCTCTGGAACTATCTTCTGCAGGGGGTGTTCCATTGGTGTTTGCCAGTGCAAGGAACTCTAGGAGGAGCTCCAGCTTTTCTTCCATGGTCATTGATCTGATGTCAAAGGCTTGGGGGCATTCATGGGCATAGTGGCCTGGCTGTTGGCATCAAAAGCACATAATGGTCGGGCTGCCCCTTCTGCATGTGCAATCTACATCTATTGAGGCAGGGCTGGACGTGTGGAGTTCTGTACCATGTTTCGGCTTGTCTCCACAAACACCTTGTTTGCTTCTCTGTTCTGGGACACCCTCCATGTGGCCTCATACCACCCTTCTGGGTCATCAAAATTCAGGGCTCTATCTCTGAGGAGCGCAACCTGGTTCTGGAGGACCAGGTCAAGTCCACATTGGAACTTGATGACAATGGTCTTGTCATCATCGTATTCCGCTGTTAAGTTCATGGACATTACCTGGAACTTCAGAGGTCGGAGACTCGGAGGTTGGACTTCGAAGCAGTACAAGGGGGTAGGGACTTGGCTTCAACTTATGGGTTGTGCCACCTACTATCGTTCAGTCCCTAATTTCAGAGATCGGGGTATTGGAGGTGGTCCGGAGATTTGGATTCGGAGTTATCACTAATAGTATCTAACTACGGGGATAGTGATGTGAGAAGACTGGAGGTGGTAACGAGGAAATAAGTTGATATTCGAACTAGAGAACTGGATACAGGATTGGAGGACTATTAATACCTTGTAAACTAATTGTGTCCTAAGAACATATAACAAGAAGGATATAAGAGGCATATAACAAGTGGAGTTTGGAATAGGGTTGGAGGTTCGGATCGAATGAGGTACAAGTATTCTACTTTGGGTCATGAATGAGAAGTATACTTTAAGAGGTAAACAACAAGAACTAAAGCAGAACATAATAGTTACTTTGGAGTTCGGAGGTCTGAAGGTTCAGAGCTTCAGTGTTAGATCTCAGGGATCTAACATCCGTGAGGTCAATGAGCTCCTGGAAGCAGTCAATGTAGTTGTTGACTGGACCTCTGGCCTGATACCAGTCGGTTCCTTCCAACTTCATGATAGCTGTGAGCTGCTCATCCCTTGGACAGAACTGTTTGGTGAACACCATATTGAATGTGTCCTAGTCTCAGAAGTAGTTACTCTTGCCTTTCATTTCATGCCAGAGTACCTTGTTTGTGAAGTGGGCTGCATGGTCCAACTTGAAGAAGGACAGCATCCAGTGGATGTGGGCTTGGTTGTTTGGGAAGAGGTCTCCAATGATTGCAAAGTAGATGCAGCATGTTGAAGAATGTACGTCCCTTATCCCAATCTCCATCAAAGTCCGCTGGAGTTGCAGGTTTGACCTTCACCAGCCCTTCAGCCTTCCTTCTGTCTGGACTTTCAGTGTTGCCTTTGGGCCTTCCTTCCTTATGGGCCTCTGGTATTCCAAAGCTCGGTTGGGGCAGTGCCGCATTTTTACTATTTCTCGGTTCATCTAATTTAGCCAAAATGGCTTGTAGGGCTGCTTCAATTGCGTTGGTCCTGAGTTGGTTCTGTATTAGCTCCTCTTCTACATTTCGGAGGCAGCTTTCTGGAGCCATCTCGGAAGAGGGAGGAGTGTGGGATATGTTGTTCCGACATAGGGAGCTTGGCGAGGGAAGAGGGGTGGTTGTATTCTGTGTGTACAGAAGAGGTTGTGAACTCCAAGTCACTATCTCCGATTCCAAATGCACCTATGGCAGCTGTAACATGTGGTACAACTGCTGGTCTTTTAGTGAGAGACTTTTCTGCTATAAGGGCAACCCTCATGCACTGTGGAAATAGCACTATCACACAGGCTGACAGAGGGGAAAACCAAAGTCTACATAAATCAAGTAGACATACAATGGGAGGGGATCTCACCTGACAGAGGGGAAAACCAAAGAGAAAAGTCTAAGGTCCCACACTGCCAGTGAGCCTGTATTATACTATGCTTAACTACAGTCAGGGTTGTTACTCAGTACGTACCAACCCTGCATGCCGTGGATCTTCACTCAACCCTAAATGTTGTATGTGAGTTGTTTCACCTCTAGAGCTGCTCCAAAAGTGGAAGTGGGTTGGAGTTTGGAACTCCGGAGCTTTGGAGGTGTGGGGGAGTGGACTTTTGGAGTTGTAGCTCCAGAACTTTGGAGGTGGGAAATGGGGTGTCCCCTGACAGAATCCAAATTTGTAGAGAAATATGCCTTGACTACTTATCCTGTTACCCCACTTCGATTAAAAATATTCGATGGTAGCACTAACACTACTATTACCCAAGCTCTAGACATCCCTATCTGTTTTCCAACTGGCGAAGGACACTCGATTACTTTCTATGTAACCTCGCTTGACTTGAGTTGCTCAGTGGTACTTGGCCACAACTGGCTCACCCACTACAATCTGTTGATTGACTAGGCACTGGGCAGTATTACCTTCAAGACCTCCAAGCCAACTTCGGTCCCAGTAACCTCAGCAACTTTGGCTTGCTCTACTACACTCCAGACAACCACCTCACCTCCAGCCCCTGAACTTCCTCTGCCACCTTCCAAGGTGTTCCAACTCAACCTTGCATCACCCAAACTCCTCACCTGAGCTTTGACCTTGACCCAGGACAGTCCCAAACTATCAGAAGACTATCAGAAGGTATATGCAAATACATTCCCAAAGCTTACCATGAGTTTGCAGATGTGTTCAGCAAAGCCTAAGCTGATACACTGGCACCACACCATCCTCATGATCTCAAGATTAATCTTGAAGAAGGGACTGCCCATCCAATCAGCCCTATTTACTCCTTTTAGCTTCCAAGCTTAAAGCACTCCACAAGTTTATTGACAAGCATTTGAACATGGGGTTCATCTGACCCACTCAGTCTCCACATGGAGCTTTCATGTTATTTATCAAGAAAAAGGATGGGTCATTATGGTTATGCATTGACTTCCAAGGTCTTAACAAGATCTCTAAGAAAGATCGCTATCTATTATCACTCATTGCTGACTTGCTAGATGCTCCAAAACAAGCTTGCATATATACCAAAATTGACCCCAGGCATGCATATCACCTTGGACAAGTCGCAGAAGGAGATGAATGGAAAATAGCCTTTAGGACTTGTTATGGGTCCTTTGAATGGTTAGTTATGCCCTTTGGCCTCACTAATGGACCCACTGCTTTTCAAGGGTTGATGAATGACATCTTCGGTGATGTGCTTGATGTATGTGTGGTTATTTACTTGGATGACATACTTATCTACTCCAACAACTCATCCTCACACGAGCTTCATGTCAAGGAAGTACTTTAGTTACTTTGGAAACATGGCCTATTTACCTGAGAGGACAAGTGCAACTTCTACCAAAACAGGGTTGAATTTCTCAGCTACATCCTCTTGCCTGAGGGCCTCACCATGGATGAAGCCAAGGTTAAAGTTATCCATGATTGGCCAGAACCTTGGAAGGTCTGCGACATCCAGTCCTTCCTTGGCTTGCCAACTTCTATTGATGTTTCATTCACAACTACTCCACATTACTATACCCCTCACAAGGCTTACTTGCAAGGGTACCCCTTGGAACTTCAGTGAGGACTGCTGACATTCCTTTGAGATGCTAAAGAAGGCTTTCACTACTGCTCCTATATTGACTCATTGGATCCCTGCTCAACCATTGATAGTAGAAACAGGTGCTTCTGACTACGCTCTCATGGCAATACTCTCACTTTGAACCTTGGAAGGTAAGGTTCACCCAATTGCCTTCCATTCCCAAACCTTCACTTCAACCAAGCTCAACTACAATGTTCACTATAAGGAACTCATGGCCATATTTGAAGCTTTCCAGCAGTGGTGACACTACTTGGAAGGCTCAGCTGACACTGTTGACATTATAACTGACCACAAGAACCTCAAATACTTTTCAACTACAAAGTTGTTAACATGTCAGCAAGCTGACTGGTCTGAATACCTTACTCAGTTCAACCTTGCAATCCATTTTCAACCCAGCTGCCTCGGTACCAAGCCTGACTTGCTCACTAGATGTTAGGACATCTACCTTAAAGAGGGGAATAGTGACTACACCACCATTAACCCTCAAAACTTACGGCCAGTTTTTACTCAACACCAGCTGGCTTTGTCACTTTGATCTACTAAACTACCCCTACTGTTTTGTAAGCAGCCACATTACTTGATACCAAGAAGATCCAAGCTCACATCCTTGCAACCCTTGTATCAGATGCAGTAGCCAAGTTACACCTTAGGTCAACTTTGGACTTGAGATGGACTACCAACTCTGAGAGTTTGCTTCTACTTGACAACCAAACTTATGTTCCTGAGGCTTTAGACTTATGACTTTGCATACTACAATACAAGCATGATCATCCACTCTTGGGTCACTTTGGGGTCAACAAGACCTTGGAACTGATTCGACAAGATTATGCTTGGCTAGGGATTAGATCTTTTGTCAAGGAGTATTGCAAGATGTGCACCACTTGTATGCATAGCAAGCCTTAATGTCACAAGCCTTACAGCTTACTCAAACAATTACCCATGCCTGAGAAACCTTGGAATTCCATTTCCATGGGCTTCATTGAGCAGCTACCCACTTCATCCAACTTCACTGCTATCCTAGTGATCATTGATTGTTTCACTAAGCAGGTTATATTCATCCCTACAACCAATACCATAACCTTGCAAGAGCTTGCTTAACTTTTCGTTCTCCATGTCTTCTCCAAGCACAGAGTTCCCAAGCATGTAACCTTGGACAGGGGTTCCGAGTTTATCTCACACTTCTGGCAATCCTTAGGCAAGGCCCTGGATATGAGGTTGCACTTCACCTTGGGTTATCATCCCAAGGGTGATGGACAGACTGAATGTGCTAATCAAACATTAGAACAGTACCTCCAAGTCTATTGCAACTATCAACAGGACAACTGGGCCTTTCTCTTACCCCTTGCTGAGTTCACATACAACAATACTCCTAGTGTGACCACTGGTATATCATCCTTCTTTGCCAACAAGGGTTACTACCTGAACCTTGTGGTTCACCCCAAGCGCTGTTTTGGAACCCTTCAAGACTTTGGTGTTATTGCTAACTCTGCAATCTATCAGAACGTGTCATTTACAAGACTATTGGAATAGTAAATACTGCTGCAGCACAACTCTGGAAATAATTTAATATTTCTACCTTGGTTGAAATCCATGTAATAACTAGTCCAAGTTAATATAACAGGAAGATGATGTGTTTTTTAGCAGCAATGAGTAATAAACCAAGGTTCATAGGTTCTAGGACACTATTGGGGTCCAAGTGTATTCTGAATTGAGGGGAATGTGCTTGATACGAGAGTTTGTAGATGGATTGACCTGATGACCTGTCAATGCACAACAATAAATGAGTGACAGTATATGAGGTGGCTTTTGCAAGTGACTTGACTCGACTTGTGAAAGTCACTGAACAGGAAAATTGACTGAACAGTTTGTCTCTGGTATTGGGATGCTGTTTTGGAACCCTTCAAGACTTTGGTGTTATTGATAATGCCTCAATCTATCAGAAAATGTCGTTTACAAGGCTTCAAGATTATTAAACAATGCTGCAGCACAACTCCGGAAATAATTTAATATCTGTACCTTGGTTGCAATCCATGTAATAACCAGTCCAAGTTAATACAGTTGGAAGGCAATGCATTTCTTAGCAGCACTGAACAATAAACTATTAGTCTGTAGGCTCAAGGACACTATCGGGGTCCAAGCGTATTCCAAAAAGAGGAATATACTTGACAGGAGAGTTTGTAAGTGGACTGACCAGATAATCTGTCAATGCACTGCAATAATAAATGAATAGTATGAGAGGTGGCTTTTGCAAGTGGCTCGACTTGACTTGTGAAAGTCACTGAACAGGAAAATAAACTGAACAGCTCATCTCGGGTATTGGAGTGCTAATTGGCAAGAAAATCAATTGACAATCTCACTCTGTAGAATGTTCACCTAGAGGGTTAGTCCAGGTGGCTAAGTAGAAAAGCAACTACTTAACTGAGAATTGATACAGAAAAGTAACTGTATGACCCTAGCTAGGGTTAGCAGCTTAGTAAGATATGCAAGTCACATGAGTTGGTGAGTTGGATAGAAGAAGCTAGATTGCTAGATCAGATTTGTCATGACTGCTGTTTTCCACATCTCGAGTTCAGTGAGTTATGTTGATCTGGCCGGTGGGTTTCCATCACACTGATGTTAGCAAGGCAGCTGCAGTCTATCTCACTTTTATTTGCTGGTCACTGAACATATTCTTCACCATTGTGCCACGATACTTCATCCTCGTTTTGCATCATTTGCATCTCCTATGCAGCGTGCAGGGTCACCAAATGCAAGCGGAAGTCTGGTCTAGCTGACAGGTTTCACTCATAGGTCCCATCAGCTGCCTTACCCCATGAAGCCTCTCTCTATCCAACCCCCCCCTGCATTTGCTTTTTACTATAAGTACTTCGATTCCACCTGTACAGTTCTCTAGTTTGATGATTATCATACGTCTACCTCATTATTTGACTCCTCACTAGTAGGAAAAACCTTAGTGTAATGACCTACTCCCTCATCGGTAGTTATGCCTAATGGTGAGCTCAAACCTTTGATCTTATTCACTACGTCCCTTTAGGGGCATTGCTGAGACCACTATTTGCAGCACTTTGCAGAAGTGTTTGTATTAGCAAAATGAACACCTGAACTGGGGTGACCTTTCCTTGAGGACATGCATGATTCTTCGCATACTACTCTTGGGTTATTCACTATGACTGTAGGCCCATGTCGGAATTACACTGATGTTATACCTTTACTCCAAAATTCAATCTTGACACACAGCCTTGTGTAAGCTATGGAGGCAGAGTTCAAACTCAGTGGCTGAGTCTTGAGTTAGCCAAAGTGTTGGAGTTGTGGGTGCTTGAGGGCCCACAACTCCGAACTCATGGGTTGTGGTTCATTCCGACTGGAGTTTGAATCAGCTGGACCAGAATAGAGTTGTAGGTCTGTGTGGGTCTAGCACTCAGCAAGACAGGTTTGAGTGCTTTTGAGCCAGGGAAGGCATGTAAAATGGTGAAACAATAAGGAAAAACTCAAGGAATATTTGAAAGCTGTTTCCCCATCAAAAGCTGCATGTATTGGCTAATTTATGATGAGGAAAAAGGGTTTTACAGAAATTTTAATCCTTTTTTTTCGAGATTTTCCAAGTAAAGGTGGTTCCTACACAGATGCTTATTGACAAGAAAATCAATTGTCAACCTCACCCTGTAGAATTTCACCTGGTGGGTTAGGCTAGGTGGCTAAGTAGAAGCAACTACTTAACTGAGAATCAATACAGTAAAGCAACTGTAAGACCCTAGCTGGGGTTAGCAGCTTGGTAAGATAGACAAGTCATGGATAGAAGAAGCTAGATTGCTAGATCAGTTGGATGCTAATCTGAAGGGGCAGGATAGCCTCCTTATATATTATATATTACACAGGATTTGTAAGGGGAACCTCTGCGAAGCTTGTGAAATCCTTGCAAATTCCTTGCAAAGCGTTCACACCTTACATTCCTCTCCATGCGAACATTCCCATGCCTTGTGAAGTCCTGCGAAGTGTGTGCGAAGTATTTGCAGCCTTGCCAAAGTGGATGTGAGGGGAACTCTTGCAAAGTCCAGCAGGTTCCTGCAAAGTCTTGCAAAGCCTTGCAAAGTCCTTGCAAAGTGCCACCCTATGTTCCACTCCATGTGAACATTCCCATGCCCTGCAAAGTCCTGCGAAGTGCATGTGAAGTGTACACAGTCCCTTCTGAAGTCTACCCCACCCAGTTCCACTTCAGCATTGGGCCTCTTGTTCCAGAGCTATGCTGATCAGTCCCTTGGCAGCTTCCAAACACCTCCTTGGCCCTGTCTGTAGTTCAGCACCCCTGTTGCTTATGTGATTTGGGATTCGGAGGTACGGGGTTGTGATGCCTGAGGTATATAGCTGTTAGCCAGTGGGCAATCCTTAGAGTTTTCTCTTAGGATTACCTGTGTAGGAACCACCTTGGCTTGGAAAATTCTCGAAAAAAAGGATTAAAATCTCTGTAAAACC
>QFFB01006036.1:0-11319 GCA_003316465.1 Ramaria cf. rubripermanens
AGGCTTGATGATGATGTTGTGTTTCTGCACAGCGGTGTGGCTGCACCGTGGTGCATGCTAATTCAATAGATAACTATTGTTATTGATCGAAGATTGGTCGCTTTATTCTATGGTGGTTCTTGAAGTTGAGGCGCAGTGAGGGGAAGATGGTCGTTTTGTCGGTTTTGTCGGAGTTCAACTGTCGACAGACATAGCAGCATGTAATAATTGAATATTGTCACGAGCATTCAGATGCCTTTACATTTGAAAATTTCTGTCTAATGGCATATGCCTTATTCCCAGCTGCGAAGTCCTCAACTCTCTCCCGAGCTCGTTGACGCCAGTCAGGTTTATGAAACCCATTTCATTATTTCGGTAAGCATGCTCCAAACTCGTCGTTTGGGGGTGGAGGTACCGATACTGCAGCTTCTTCAAGCCATTCCACACTAACTTCACCGTTGGATAGATCTCGTAGCTCGAGAAGGCTAGACAAGAGCATCTTGCCCGCGATCATTCTCTGGTTTCTTGACTGAAACGCCCAACTGGGAGCTGTAGCACGGTCGATGTGGATATAGACAAGACGCCCCGAGGATGCACTGGTGGGGATGATTAGCCCCGCATGCGGTGCACCAGCTTGGGCGAAGCCTGCAAGGTATAGTGAGCCGGGAGTGAATGAACACGGTAGTTGCGACATTTCTATCGCCGAAATTAGTAGGTCAGAAACAGGTTAGAGTCTCAGACCCACTTACAAGAATGCTAGACGACGATACAGAAGAGACGCTTAGGTGCCCATTGAACATTTCATACATTCTCGGAATCGCGGTGGCTAGCAATTGAATCATCTTTTTTTCCAGCGCGCTGTGGTGATGCTATCGGGAACATTGATTGGTTCTTGATTGAACCAGAACAATTAAGAATCATGTTCAACATTCCCAGGAGCGACGGTTGCAATATACTGTGTAAATTAGCTTCCATTCTAGTGCAAAGTGCCACAGTCGGACCTGCCGCTTCATATGCTTGGCCCACAGCGGGGTGATGCTATCGTTACAATTAACTAATCGACCGGTTGAATTCCTGATTGAGCCAGAACAAATACTTATAATCTCCAGTACCCTGCGTATTATGCCACACGGTTCCGACTCGGAAGATATCGCTTTATACCTAAACTTCGTTTGAGTACTTATATATCTGTAGGTTGTGTAGTCAGAGTGACGCGCTTCGAACCTCTATGTATTTATAGCCACTACATACGAAGACTGATTTGGCCATAGTCAATTGTGTGAGCTCAATTTGGTAACTGTAAGTCTTATTGTCCAACGATCTTATATTTACTCGTCGTTCACTCAGTCTCAGGATCCCCCTTGTCATACAATGTCCCTGTATCGTATTTATTCAGTGCCCGTTGTTCAAAGGCGACGGTGTTCGCTGGTTCTGCATTGAGTGGCTGGAGGTAGGTCGCGTGGCCTCAGGTCCGTCACATCCAGGTGCTGTCGGCCTCGACTCTAGCCACTGTTCGTGAAAATTCCAAGGCTATGTGCGCGCTACGTAGTCCGTGCGTGCCCAATCGGCGTCGCGAGCCTGAGGTGAGCATGGAAACTGTAGAATGTATTCGTCGCCTTAATCTCTTGACATTTTTTGTTGTCACCCCAGCCACGCACTTTCCTAGCGATTTGGCAGGTACCAGCTCGAAGCTCGATAATACCTCCAGATACTGCTGGGCACTGATATTACGACTCGCAAACCCTGACGTACGCCACATTAGCAGCCTCAAGGCCATTAATCCTCACAGGTAAAGCCTTCGCTGGAGGTCGAGGGTGTTACCAAAGCATGCAACAACTTACTGTGAGTCTGGCCGGTGCCAAGGCATGCAACGACATGCTACGAGTCTGCGACACGCCGCAGTGCTGCCAGGGTTGACTTCGCGGTTCGCCGGAATCCTAGCAGCTTGAAACTGATAAGATCTCCAAGGGAAGCGTCTATATTTGGCGTTGAGAGGTGAATATGATTGTTATCACCGAAAGAGTTCCGTCGTCTCATTAGCCTGATTTATAGGTTCTCAGTGTAGCGGGTCAACACCCCCACACTTTTCCCCAGCATTTTTGGAGTGCACCGGTTCGAGACTGTGACAACAAAGCATAGCAACACCTCCAGACGCTGCGGGCCGCCCATATTTGAGTACTGGCAAACCCTGACGTGAGACAAATCAATAGCAGACTACAATTGGGCGCACATCGGTAGCAAGCTATAAATGTCCTTACACCAGCATTCGCAGCAAGTTGATAGGTCGGTCCCAAAGTGTAACGGGCTACCAGTGCGAAGCACTTAAGGCGGTGGTTTTACCGGAAATGCCCGGGCCAGGGTAAACCTACCACTGAGATGTGCGAGCGAAGCTCATGTCCAAGGTGAGTATGGAAATTTGCCCAAAACAGCTCCTCATTGGCGTTGATGTGTAGGTACACTGTGTCTGTCGACACAGCCAGGCTCCTAGCGATTCGGAGCGCACAAGTCGAGATCGCAACAAAGCCTGATGAGACCTCCAGACTGTAAAAGGAATCGCGCCGACACTAGAATACTTGCAGACCCTGACGTGCGACGTATGCGTAGCAGCCAGCATACTGACTTCAATTAATGCCCACATCAACAGTCGTATGTTGTACGTGCTACTGATGATCGCAGTTGTTTCTGATCCAGTAGCCATTGGCTGGATTAGCCTCGGCCAAACATAGAACTCCTGACATGTGACGTTCGCCCGCTTCTGTCTGTTCTGGTGTCTAGACCTGTCTGGACTTGGTAAGTGGCCGGTCGTGGGTGATTGACGCTGGCTGGGCCTGTTGACGAGAAGCTGGCGGGAGAAGTACCATTAGGCCGGCACCACCGACTGTGGCACTGAGTAGCTATAAGTCGAGCTCTCATGTCAGGACATACAGCAACCGAGACGAAGGTGGGATTATTCAATAGCTGTGAAAGCTCAAGATATATCAAATTCAAAGACAATCGGGCGTTTGAAAGCGGCTCCAGGGGGATACAGTCAAAGGTACCTGTGGTTTCCCAGACTGGGTATAGTGGAATATCTTCGAACCACTGAATACCGAGACCGGGTCGGCTTTATAGCGGCCGCGGTTCTCTGACGAAATGGGGTGATGTCAATACTGAATAGCTCAGGGCTAAGTAAACACACGATTAACTTCTACTCTCACAAACCAGAGATAGGCGATAAGCGCTTTGCTAAGCCAGGGGAAATCACAGCACGAAATGTGATGTATGCCAAACGGCTCAAAACGATGACTGGTTGCGGGTATCGAGGCTAAAACGTACAGGGGCTAATCATACAACAAGCTATCTAGCAAGTTCGCGACAAGAACGAGTGGTTTGAATAGAAAGGGATGGTGTGGTCATGAGCGATGTCGGATAAAGACGATGGGCGTGTCCGTGATAAAGATGGTCGTGGCAGGCGAACCCGCAAAGGACGCAAAGGTGCGCCCTGATAAATTAGGCCGGATGGCGATTTTGTGCATGTGACGCGGAGGTACTTTTGGGATACATTATAAACTGGACTAGGGGACAAGTCAGGAACGGAAGGAAAGAAAGGAAACTGGGCGACTTACGTGACTGAATGACGCTCTATGAGGCACGCCAAAGATCTGCTGCTACCTCACAAGGGTCTTCAACGGACACCATGCGCCAGTCGTCGCTGCCGACGTGAACACGCTCCCAGACATAGTTGGCAGTGACCAACTGAGTGAAGACGACGCGTTGCAAGTCGCGACAAGCCACTCCCAAGCTGCGTACCAATGCCGGCTCCGAAAATCTGGCAGGTAAGCCAGGGCTCGCACGATTGACGAGCAGAGTCCGGAGGGGAAGAAGAGCGAGTGCCGAGAGATATGCCGGGACGTGCTCTTTGAACGAAATGTCACCGAGGAAAGTAAGATTCGACATGTGCATCGCGATAAGACCGAGATCGGCGGGGGTGAGCTCGAGACCGCGTGCGCACATCAGAGCGCGGAGTGGGCCCGATGAGGCGCCAATGCGGGGGGCTACCTCTGGAAGGGAGGCGTTTGCCCAGGCAAGGATGTGGAGATGGGTGACAGGACGATGCGGGAGAATGGCGAGCGCGGGGGCAGGCGTAAGGGTAGCAAGGGCAGTGGCATTGGGGAGTGCGCCTGCAAGCGAGGGGGTAGATGCAAGCGTGGGGTTGAGGAGAGTGAGACGTGTTATGTCGGGCTGAGCGCGGAGGAATGCTATGAGTGGCCTCGAGAGAGCCTCTGTTGTACAGAATGTACGGAGACGAAAGGGGAAAGAATAGGCCTTATGGGATGCCGGGATGGGCCCGCGGAGCGATAGACTGTGGAGATTGCGCATGCGCGCGAGGATGTTGAGCAGCAGGCTCGACGAGGCAGACTGGGCAGACGACGAGTTGCCCTTGGTCGTGCGGGTCGCCGGGAGGTATAGGCTGCACTCCTCGACGAGTAGAGCGCGTTTGCGGGAGCTTGTGAGGGCGATGGCGAGGGCATCGTCGTGACGGGTGAGGATGACAGAACGGTACAAGATACGCTCTGATTCGAGCTGGAAAAAACGAGACACCTGGGCGAGATTGGCAAGAGCGTCCTTCTCTGGGACGTGTGCGATGATGGGACGCCATAGTTCGAGCGGGAGGGCAGCGAAAGAGACAGACGTGGGCGATGTGGCAGAAGACATGGTGGTGGTGCTGGTGGTGGTAGAGTACAAGATGCGGGGGTGGTGGGCGTTGGTACACGACGGGAAAGCAAATGCGAGACCCAGCGTATATATACATGCCAGCTTGTGGGGAATTCTGGTCCGCGGAGCCAAAATAGCCACGCGTCGGATTCCTCGGTAATGTATCCCATCACTGCCCCGCAATAGCAGTATCCGCGGGTATCTTGTAATATCCCGTGGGTATCCTGGGATACGCTCCTTTGTTTCCTCCGTACTCATTGGCGCGGCTTTCCCCGTGAGGGTCCCTGTGGGTGTCCGGCGATCTACACAGCACATGGGCGTCCGTTTGGTCCAGATTGCGCGTATCGGGGGATAAACTGCTCGATCGCTCTCTGCCCAATTAGGCACCCACAAAGGGATCTCAGGAGCTATTACAAAGGGACCGTCAACAGCCGTCCACACACGCCTTGTACCGTCCCTCCTTGTCTTTCCTGTCTTCCCTTTCTTCCTTGTCTGCGTGTCCCGTCGCTCCCTTGGCGTTGACTAGGCTACTGCGTTATGTGAAAGGCGTGTATGCTCTTTCACAGCTTCTTCTCCGAGGACCACCTGTCTAACCTCGGACCTCCCAGCACCAGGCTTCTGGCGCTCTACACCGCTTTTCAGTCACGCCCATCATCATTTCATACAGTCCCAACCGAGACCTCAGCCTCACAACCCTTTCCGAATCCATATATCAAGAAACATTCCGCTACACTCAACGGCCCACTTGGCAACCCACTCCAGCTCGGCGACGGTGATCGACGCTCTTCAGGCTACTATTGCTCTTTTCATTCAATTACCCTTATCATATCTATCTGTGCTGAGTGACAACTGACGTTTGAGCATCTCCGAGTACTCTCGCGATCCCGGTACAAGTTACCGAGTTCGCACTTATGTATTAAATACGTCTTACAAATTGCCGGCACGGAGGTTTGCGTGTCCGCGGCGTCGTCGTTCGCTACGGCTTCAACAGTGGCCTCAGATTTCGAGCTCCTCAGATTTCCTCGCATACTGCACTGGCCTCTGATCCCGGTGTCTCAACCAGCAGGACGGCTCCGAACCCCTTGGCAAGTACCTGAGTGCCAAACACATCCATTACTCCATAGGCAACATAGTGCTTGGCTTCGTTACCAACCCACAACGGAAGAATGAGCTGTCCTCATCTTTTCACATTTCTAACCAACATGGTCAGGTAATTTCTGCTTCGCTCACGATCCCCTCATGTTTTCCCTGATTCTGATACCCACACTGCCAGCACTGTTCCTGGCGAAAGGTCCTATCAAACCTTCGCTACATGTTCGTCTGGCACTACTCCTAGGTCGACTACCTGAATACCGGTTTACTGATAAACTCCGCCGTTGACGCCTTGAATCACCCCCTGCGTCTACGTTGCGTTAATATTCTGACCACCTTGGTAAGTCTGACACTTGCTCAACAATGAATGGTCGTATAAGCTTTGATCATCTTACACAGCTGACGTTTTCCATCTTTCAATGTGAGTCAGCGAACTGACATCGCAATATTGTTTACCACCCAGGAACACGCGCTCACCGGTGCTTCACGCTTGACGTAGGTGAGGGGCATTACGTTCAACATGGTTCCGAGCTTCGTCGCGATCCCCGCCACCACTGACACATACCTACTATTAAACACTGCGTCGGAATTTTCCAGGCACGCCGGGTCCGGGAACCTATAATCTCGAGTCAAGTTTAACCTTTTTATTTCTTCTTCTAAACTCTACAGGATTTTTCACGCCAGCATGCATCCTCACCTGATCGTGCCAGGCCGCCTCCATCCCAGGCCCACGCCATATGCTGCAACATCACACTCTTGATCTCAGGCAAGTCATGCACGCATATATCTGTACTATATCGACGTCTGTATTGTGTCTCGTATGATTCTGCGACATTGAAACTGCGGTTGGGCTAAGTCCCGTGTTCGCATGACCGGAAACGGATGAAACGAATGTATAGGAGGAGGACCTGGATCCGGAATGGGTGCTACCATGCTTGGACACATGACTAGTGGGACTGCTTGAATGGCAAGAGGGAGTGCTGAGGCTACCTTTCTTGTTCCTCTTATCTTTCTGCTGCTGGATTGACTACTCCCGGTCGCAGCAGCTAGCTTGTGAGTTCTCAGCAGAGGACTTGACGTGTTGCAGCATACTCACTACGTTCTACCTGTCACGGTATAAAATTGGACTCATCTGTCGTATACCGTGTGAGATGCTATGATATACGCGTTTTCTCATGCTTACGAGATGTCGTAATGCTCGTATGAATACGGTGACTATGAAAAAGACGTTCGTATTCTAAAAGAAACAGTGCCCCGGAAATGAAAGAACTCGAAGTAATTTTAATAGGCGTGGAAATTTTTTTAAATAATTAGGTGATCCGTTATTATAAAATAGCTGTTAAGTACGAGATGGCGGAGCAGCTAATGTATACTGTGCTATATATTGTGGGTGAGAAGAAACATAATTGACCGAGATGTGATTCAGAATACATCATCTTGCTCATGAATAGTTCAAGGAGACTGGGTTCCCGTGGCAGGTACAAAGTGACGTAGTGAGCATACTTTTAAGGCCGGTGTGGGTTAGTGGGTCCTCGGGTATCTGGATCAGCGACCAATGATATTACAGCATACTTAGGTGATCGAGAGCTACAGACACAAAGGTTTTGAAAAAAAGCCATCCGGTGTCGTCAAATGCAGCTCATCTTCATGACCGAAGGCAGGGCTGCATGAAAGGGGTTTGCATTCTAATCAATGTGGATTCAACAATAGTATAACGGCATAATAACACCTCGCTAGTGGAATTGGCAGTGACTCGAGAAAATACTTAGCTTAGGGATTAAAAATAGGAGTGATGATCCCTGCACTGCGCATAAAAAAAGATAAGCCCTCCTTTGAATAACCCTCTTTGGAAAAGTCACTACTTCCGAAGTACCGAAGTAATAATCGGGTCGGAGCAGCGACGGAATTGGAGTTAGTGTCGAGCACACTCACGACTTCGAGGGAAGCTGAAATTTTATGGCTTTTTTTTCGGTCCGGGATGCACCATTTCGTTACGGTGATAGTTCTGGCCGAACCGTCGTAACTGTTACAGCTTGGAAGATGGGAAACCTGATGGCCGTAGGCTAGCCGAATACAAAGGAACGTTAGAAATATGGATACTTTTACAGGGGATGCGGGCTGTAATTTTCAGTGTAGGATTATGGCCATAGCTGCCCGTTGTAATCCAACAGACAGGGTCTTGAGAATATACCTACGGCCAGGGATACAACGAGCGATGTCAGGCACGAGAAAATTTCCAGGTATTATATTTTGATGAGGTCGTCATCAAGCAGATGTCGACGGAAGTTTTGTTGAGCCCAGATATCTATCCGATCGCATTTGAGACTCCGCTTCTCGTATGGCTTCCGCGTGCTAAACATCGATCACATCGGCCACTTCGTCGACCTTACGCTGCCACTTTTCACAGCGGCGTGGGCTGCGGGTATGTATCTGGAATTCCCCTTAGAACATGGGCAAAACTCAATATATGCTTGAGGTGCTGCTTGTAGAAGGTATGGGACATACGGTGACTGAAGGGCTTCCGGGAGGCTAATCTGCCATCGATGACGATAGTACTGCCTTGAGCAGGTGCGTATCGACTGATACCGGATTAGTAAAACATCCTGGCTTAATGCTGGTTTCTGGTGAACGTCGAAAGTCACGGGTGGCGTCATGCCGCTGCCTAGTGCCTATGGCCATAGATACTACCACCCTTACCGAAGTTCGGAAGATAATAACGTGAGTAGTATATACCTCTATGAAATCCGATATTACATGATCGATCTCCTGGGTTGAGAGGTTCAAAGGATGAAATGGTGAGTCCACTATCGTCGATGAAAACCGATATTACATGACACTCTAGCTCGTGTACGGTATATATACTGATCGTACATACTTTTTCAGATGACCGAACACCGAAAATCCATACGCAGTTAACAGCACACCAGATAGACAATCATTGAATTAGTCAGCCTTGCTGCATTCGTAGGTCTCACCTCTATGTAGGTTTTTTTTTTTCACCGGGGAGCTGTGTATTATGCTCTTGGACCCTGTGTTTCCTCGATGGTTCTGAGCATGGTCAATCAAGTCCTGAATCTCCCATTCGCCTACTTGCTCCATCTTGAACACGCCTTCCATGGGCATGCGCCGTTTGTCTAATGCCCCGCTGCTGCACGCAATGGGCCTTCCAGCCCACTGACACTGGCAGCGTTTGGAATTGTCAAGCGTTTCATGAGTGGTTTTTGGTCATCTTTGGTGTACAATTCATACCCTATATGTTCGAAGCTATCGCTCACGTGCGTAGTTCCGTTCCCTACCTCTGTGTCGGTTGCTCTATCTCGATAAAGTAACCGTTCCCCAGAGTTCGGGCTCATAACTTCTCACCTCCTTACCTTATGGTGGGGTCTTTCTCCGGTCCCTCGTCAACAGTGCTAGCAGCGTCAATCACACGATACCGAGGCGGCCACTTGCCAAGTCGAGACGCCAAAACGAACGGACCAGCAAATGGCACACGGCAGGAGTTCTATGATTAGACGTGGTCACTCTAGCCAATGCTGGCTTGGGCCCACCGCGAACATCAGTGGCACATGCGGCTGTGCATGTCCACAACTGGGCCAGGTACTGATGCGTCGTACGTAGGGATTTTGAGTACCAAGTGTCGGCCAGCATCTTCTGGAAGTCTCACCAGACTCTATTGTGGCAGTCTCGAGTTCATTTGCTTCGATTAGGCCCGCTGGTGGAAGAGTGTGGCTGTGCCGACAAACTCAATAATTGAGTTATGAGATATCGTACTGGACGCTGCCTTGAAAAATACCTGGGTATTCCAACTTATATTCTGGTGGGTTATCCACATAGTAAATACATGGGATGTTATCCTAAAATCTCTGAATGTGCCACGTTTTGATTGACCGGTCTTTGCACGACACGACAATGTATAATCTAGGGATATTTCGCGGTTGGGGCGCCCCCTTGAAGCACAACATGTTCGTGGAGATATTTGTGGACCAAGATATAATGGTAGCCCTACTTATATGGTTCATATCCTGGGCTTGCCTGGTATCTGCGGTGGGGATTTTTCCTACAGTGTTTACCACTTTTCCCGCCCATTGGGGCTTCCTTTGTAGGCTTTACTAGTTGAGAGGCGTGTATGTAATTTGTATCCACAATGGACTGTAATTCATTCCCTTGATTTATAGAATCTCTTTGTCTTTAACCTCCAGCCTTCAAGCTGTCTGTAGAGATGCTCAGAGAGCCACAGGCACTGTGATTCCCAGTGATTCAGAGTTTACCTGTTGAAACAATGGTCTAAGTGGATCTCACTGAGGTCATGGAGCCTTTCTGAGACCTCTGAGATTTCCGGTTGTATGGAACTTTGGCTACAAATTATATGTTGTGCCACTCCCTGTTATGAAGTAGGGATTGTTTGGTATTTTTCCCATCATTTTTACTATTTTTCCTCATTTACTATGAGGATTTATATCATTTGTTACACTTTTGTCATGCACATGTCACCTAGGCACCATCAGTGATATGTCATTCCCAATCCAATGTTCCATGATGTTATACCCTATATTTGCTATTTGTATAAGCAGTTAGATCATTAATTACATGAACCTATTGGTTTTTAGCCTATTCAGCTGTGTCACCAGCTCTGTTATTTCATGTTGCAGCTAGAGTTAGCCAGCACATTGAGTATTTTCCTGTCTACAAGTCTTCTCCTCCAAGTCCCATTCTCACCACTGAATAATACTCCCAAAGTCCTGTTCCATAATTTCAGATAGAGGAGCAAAAGGTCACATGATGTACAGAAACAGTTTCTAAGGTTCAGGGAATGTTTCTGAAAGCATAGGAAGGTGCAGAGTACAGCTGTGAAGCATACCAAGTTGTTACAGATGTGTAAACCAGAAGACAGAAGACTAGGTGGAAGGGATGTTGGGTTTAGCTTATGTGATGTGCATCTAATAATTACAGGTCCTAGACTTTTCAGAGTGGAGTAGGAGATTGCAAGGTAATGAAGTTGTAGATCCACAGTACAGTGGCTCAAAAAACCATTTCAATGTTTCCTGATTTCAATATAATAGCATTATAACCTGGGAAATAAAATTGTTAAAATTGTGTAAATATTACTGATGATAGTACTCTATCTTGGCTTGAATTTATGCCATAAATCAGATTCATACATTTATATTTCCAGGAGATACATAATTTTTAATTCAGTCATATCATGAAACAGTTTTTTGGCTGACATCTTGATATTTAAAAATCTACATTGGCTGGCTTCCATACAATGACTAGTTTACTATAAGTGGTAAAATATGATGCCTCTATATCACATGACTATTGAACAATAGCAAATAAACCATAACAACTTGTTGAACAACTCCATATCACTATGAAATCATTGACACCTGCACTGCAACACCATATCCTTTCTCTCCTTGATTCTGGCCTCTCTGGTCACCAAATCTCATCTCAGACTGGTGTTTCCAATGCTACCATCTCCAGATTTCACTCCAAACATTGTCTCAGTCTTCAAAAGTCCTCAGGAGGTCGCCCAACAAAGCTTTCAGAGAC
>QFFB01006037.1:0-17815 GCA_003316465.1 Ramaria cf. rubripermanens
GCTAGGTGAAATTCTACAGGGTGAGGTTGACAATTGATTTTCTTGTCAATTAGCATCCCAATACCTGAGACGAACTGTTCAGTTGATTTTCCTGTTCAGTGACTTTCACAAGTCGAGTCAAGTTGCTTGCAAAAGCCACCTCATATACTGTCGCTCATTTATTATTGTGCATTGACAGATCATCGGGTCAATCTATCTACAAACTCTCCTATCAAGCACATTCCCCTCAATTTGGAATATGCTTGGACCCCAATAGTGTCCTAGAACCTATGAACCTTGGTTTATTACTCATTGCTGCTAAAAAATGCATTGACTTCCAGTTGTATTAACTTGGACTAGTTATTACACGGATTTCAACCAAGGTAGAAATATTAAATTATTTCTGGAGTTGTGCTGCAGCAGTGTTTACTATTCCAATAGTCTCATAAATGACACATTCTGATAGATTGCAGAGTTAGCAATAACACCAAAGTCTTGAAGGGTTCCAAAACACCTATGAGGGTGTAGCGAATAAGATCAAAGGTTGAAGCTCACCGATGGGCACAACTACTGATGTGACAGTGGGTTGTTTGACTAAGGTTTTTTCTACTAGTAAGAGGTCAAATAACAAGGTAGATATATGATAATTGAACTAGAGAATTATACGGGTGAAATAGAAGTACTTATAGTAAAAGCCAATGCAGGGGAGAATGGATAGAGAGGGGCTAGAACACTGCAGAATGGTAGCATATGCTAGGACATGGAGTAAGGGTCGAACTACACCTTCATGGGGCAAGGTGACTGATGCAATATATGAGTGAAACCCATTAGCTAGACCAGACTTCTGCTTGCATTTGGTAGCCCTGCACCCTGCAGGGTAGATGTGAATGATGTGAAATGAGGGTGACGTATAGTGGCATGATGGTCAAGATAATGTTTGGTGACCAGTGAATAGGAATAGGATGGGCTGTGGAGGCTTTGCCAATATCAGTGTGATGGAAGAATGTAGGTGGGATTGATGTAATTCGCTGAACTCAATATGTGAAAAACATCAGTCATGACAGCAGGCTCACATACAATATGTTATAAACCCATAGTTTTGTCTTGCTTCAGTAACAGTGTGACTACACCTGTTACATCCATGCATTCCACACTTCTGGTTCTGCCTTCCACACCCTTGCTTCTGGAATGTTACAATCTGATCCCTTGCGGATCTCCAGTACCCACATCTGGTGATCAAGCCCATCCTGAACCCGAGCTCTTAGTCCAATCTTATCCAAGCTATCACTGAGGTATCCTGAGCCTGAGCCTGAGCCTTGTTTACTATATCTGTTATGGACATGTAAACTGTAACACGGAAGATGGAAGGTGGATTAGAAGGGACTTAGGCTTTAGCTTATATGCTGTGCCTCTCAAACAATCACAGGGTCCTGAGACTTTGGAATGGAGTGACAAGGTAATGTAGCACAGTTCTGTGGTACGTACGGAAGTAAAGATGGTAGTGTACTATGAACATAATGGACAAGGTTAACACAAAGTGTAGTTGATATTTGAACTAAGGTAACTAGTATGAATACAGGGGCTTATATACTAGAGGGAACATGTAAGTAGGTAGGAGTAATGAGTTCTGAGTTGGAGTGGAAGAGGTATACTATGTGGATCATGAGCAGGGTCAGGGATCATAGCATAGGGAGGGGATGTAAGCATGATATCTAAAACGTACTGTCAGGGTTCACCTTTTTAATTTCCAAAGTCCTCATTCTCCAAGTTTCCAGATCTTCTATAACCTTGCATGAGTTTCTATCTCCCCTGATTATGTAAACATTGCCGGCACAGTGATAAGGTTGTAGCCAATGTAGTGGCATCTCCTCAGCTTGATCTCTGAGGATATCCACTGCACAGGCAAGTCCTCATGTGTCTATCATTAATAGTGTTATAGACTGATGATATCCACTACACAATTGGTCATTGTCCTGTATCAGCTCTTATCTCCTTGAGTATATTTAGGTTGTGGCTTTGTCACCAGTGTTTCCCTCACAGGTACCCATCATCTGTTGGTATGGGGACACAGACATTCCACTAGGAACAAAGTACCCTTGCTGATGGAGGGGCTGTGGGGATCAGAGAGCTGAGTAAAGGTAGGGTAGTAATGGAAACAATAGTGTGGAAGGCAGAGTCAGAAGTGTGGAACACATAGATGTGACGATATCCATTTTCCCCAAACTTCTTTTCTTATCCTCCCCTGAACTTCACCCTGATACCTTAGATAGTCATGTCTGACCTATCTCTCATTATTCATATATAACCCTCCCCTTTACTTGCCTGATACACATGCCAAGTCTCCCCTCCAACAATGCCAAGCCCCTCCAAGTTAATCTGCAAGTTGATGCAAGGGAGCTACACTCCTTATATGGTGATTCCATGCTCTATTTTCACACTGATCTATTTCTTTTACCACAAGACTATAGTTCAGACACTTTACAATTGCACATGTCTCCTTTAATAGTGGCACTGATATCCACCTTACCTTTATTTTTATTCTCATTTCTATAAGAACACATGTAATTCATCTCAAAGAATCTAACTTTTGACTCACCCTTTTCTCTCTGTCTGATCCACATTATGGATCATCTTGAGCTTGCAGATGATATCATAATATCCTCTCAGAACATGGCTCTTAACCTTATATTGATCAACAAACATCATGTGTGAGGTGAGAGGTAGCCACAAGTCACTGCTCCTGATCAAGTTCAGCCAACACCATTGAGGATACCCAGCCACATGTTGTCATTACTCACCTCCTATCCAACCCTGAGTGGGCACATCATCATTTTGAGTCCTGTGTTGTATCTGTATCACTGAGCTGCCACATCTGTTGGCACCAAGGTGTAGGCTCACCACTTGTGGGCTGCTCACTGTTTACATGATGCAAAGGTATCAGGGGTCTCATTATGATTTGTACTTGACCCCTCTTCATATTTTCACATGTGTATGTACATGATACTTAACTAGCCCATTGTGTTCACTATAGACAGAGAGATGTCAGGATCCCTGTTTTTCAGGTATATTGTCTGGTCATCACTCCATCCATGATCACCATGATCACTGAAATATCCCATCACACCATTGTTGGGAATGTATCACCCCTTCCCTCTTCACTACTTGCCGAACTACATATTTGTCATGTTTCCAGACTACTTTTTTTTTTTTTTTTGTCACTGTTTATGCTATTTGTACTGACCCTGCATCAGGCAGGGGCATCTCCTAGATATGGGTACAAGGTGCCACCAGTTGGTTACTCCAACTGATCCCATCATGAGCCATGCTACATGCAGGTATAATCCACCTCTTTGTCAAGATTGGGTTTGGGGGTAAAGATAGAATGTCAGTGTAATTCGGACATGGGCCTACGGTCATAGCAAATAACCCAAGAGGAGTACACAATGAATAGCACACATCTTCAAGGAAAGGTCACCCCAGTTCAGGTGTTCCTTTTGCTAATCTGAACACTCCTGTGAAGTGTTGTGAACAGTGGTCTTGGTGATGCCCCTAAGGGGGCGTAGCAAATAAGATCAAAGGTTTGAGCTCACTGATAGGCACAACTACTGATGAGGCAGTGGATTGTTTTACTAAGGTTTTTTCTACTAGTAAGAGGTCAAATAGCAAGGTAGATGTATGAGAATTGAACTAGAGAATTATACAGGTGGAATAGAAGTACTTATAGTAAAAGCCAATGCAGGGAGGGATGGATAGAGAGGGGCTAGAATACTGTAGATTGGTAGCATGTTGTTAAGACTGGGTCCACATGTGGGACCTTGGAGTGAGCTCATTCTGAGCTCGGCTAAGGAGGTTTTAGCAAGGGCTGGGCTTCAGCTTATGTGCTACGCCATCCACTAGTGCATGTGCCCTTAATTTCAGAGTGAGGTCAGACAAGATGAGTGGGATGACAAACAGAGAATGGAGCAAGAAACTAGTAAAGGGTTCAAGGGTATCTAAGTTGATTTCTGACTGAAGACTCTTTAAAGAAACTTAAACAGAACAGAGGCTGGTTGAGCAACCCTTCAAGCTTCAAAACTACAGACATTGTACTGGTTGAGCAGTTGTTCCCATACAGGAGGTCCGATGGTTCAGAGCCTTGGTGTTAGATCTCAGGGATTTAACAAGTGTAGCATTTCATTTTCTTATCATTTCTACTGATCAGGCCTTTTGTTCTACCTTCAAATCTGTGTGTGCAGCAGATCTGAACCATATCTTCATCTCAAATAGCCAGGGGCACCAACTATCACATGCTTTTATTATTTTCCCCTTTAACTCCTATTTCTTCTCCTAGTATATTAGTACAAAGCAAGTAGCTTAACAATATGATAGACTTTACTTCTTTACACCCATTTCCCTTCAAGTTATAAGTGAATTTTTGAGTTCTCAATCAGTTATCTGATCTTTGAGTTTCCTGCCTTGAGTAATAAGGCTAGGATCATTCTTCTATTTCTTACCTTCTATCACACCACTTCACATCACAATCTATCCTATCTAAACTAGGCTATCTATTGATGTTTTCCCCTATCACACAAACTGTATTTGACATTTCAACCTCACATTGTTTTTACAGATACCAGGCATCAACTTCCAGGAAACCAACTCCCCCACTATCAGACTCACTTCCATATGACTCATCCTCATCATCACTTGCAAATATGACCTTGAGCTGCACCAGGTTGACATCAAGGGTGCATACTTGAATGGGAAATTGGATGGTGTTGTATACATGAGGCAGCCCAAGGGATTTGTCAAGGAGGGGGAGGAGCACCTTGTGTGCAATCTCAACAAGGGGATGTATGGTTTGAAGCAGTTGGGGAGGGTATGGCATCAAATGTTGAGAAGGGGGATGGAGAAGCTGGGGTTTAGAGCAGGGAAGGCAGATACAACAATCTTTTTCTAATTCCATGAGAATGGAAATATCAAGATGGAAGCATGGTATGTTGACAATGTGCTGCTGGCAGCTAATATGAGAGGCAGCATGGAGAGGATGGTCATGGACATTAGGGGGAGCTTTGACATACAGGACCTGGGCAACCCAATGTGTCTCTTGGGCATTTGAATCACCAGAGACTGTGATCTTGGCATCATACACATTTCACAACCTTCCTTTATAAACACCATTGCTAAATGCTACAATATATTCACAGGATGCATTGTCAACTCCCCAATGGACCCCAATATCATACTCAGAACATCTACCAACACACACCCTCATGCAGACTTGCTCTGCATATTCCTTATAGGCAGTCTGAACTATTGTGTCATTGCTACTTGCCCTGACATCTCTTATGCCACCAACAGATTTGCCCAGTATGCATCTAACCCCAACATCGCACTCTAGGGGGCAGCCAAGCACATCACTTGCTACCTGCTCAACACATGATACTACAGCATCATGTACCATCACTTCAGTGAAGGCATGAGGGGATTCACACACAATCTAGTGGGGTATGTGGATGCGGACTTTGTTGGGGATCGCAATAACAGGAAGTCAACTATGGGGTGGCTGTTCACATTCAATGGTGTGCCTGTATCCTGGGCATCCAAGAAACAGAATATAGTTAGCAGGTCCTCCATGGAGTCTAAGCTCATTGCCAGATTATTTGCCATGGCTGAGGGTATCTAGATCATACATCTTGGGCATAATTTTTGATACAACTTCACCACTCCCATCCCCATATTTGCCGACAACCAATCCACCATTACTATCTCAAACAATGAGGTTGTCAACAACAGAACTAAGCACATTGACACTCATTTCCACTACACAAGAGAGTAAATCAGCACTGGCAATATTGCACTTCACTACATATCCTTGAATGACAACCCTGCTAATGTCCTGATGAAGCCCCTCAGACTGAACAAGCACCTCCACACCCTCAAGTTACTTGGGTTGTGTTGGGCTTGAGGGGGAGTGTTGTAAATATAATATCCTTTTCTTTCCCCTTCCTATCCACTGACTTATTTAATCTCAAATCCCCCTTTCCACATTTTGTCCTATTTACTCATCACATTCTTAATTACACATGCAGACCTGTAGCTTCACTATATGGACTATTATCTCCATTATTGCCTCTGCCCTTCACTCTCATCTCCCTTCTCACACCCTTCACAATCACATTATGTTCCCCCTTACTTGCCTGATACACATGCTGAGTCTTTCCTCTAACAATGCCAAGCCCCTCTGATTTAATCTGTGAGTTGATCAGCAAACATTACATGCAAGGTGAGAGGTAGCCATGAGTCACTGCTTCTGATCAAGTTGAGCCAACACCATTGAGGAGACCCAGTCATATGTTATCATTAATCACCTCCTATCCAACCCTGAGTGGGCACATCATCATTTTGAGTCCTGTGTTGTATCTATATCACTGAGTTGCCACACCTGTTGGCACTGAGGAGTAGGCTCACCACTTGGGGGCTACTCACTGTTTATGTGATGCAAAGGTATCATGATTCTTATTATGATTTGTACTTGACCCCTCTTTGTATTTTCACATGTATATGTACATGATATTTAACTAGCCCACTGTGTTCACTGTAGATAGAGAGAATCATATCTTCCTTTGAGTCATACAAACTGAGTGACATACATTTGAGTTGAATCATCTCAAACATACATTGTTTGCTGCCTCAAGACACAGGCATACTTTCATGCTACTGTTATAAAGAATGCTGGATAGGACAATTAAGGACAGTTTTTCGATTTTTTTTTATCTCATTCTATTAAGAGGACCTGTTAGTTAGCAACATCTCTCCCCTCTTTATTTCCACACACATTATTCATCTGGACACTCTATTTGAACATTTTATCATACTTCATGAACTATTTCCTTTTTTCCTCTATTCTTCATCATTTCTTTGTCATCCATCAATCCAAGGTGCATATAATGGGTATTTCTGAGCTGACAAATATATCACCGGATACAAGTCAAGACATGAAGCAACACATAATCTTTTACTTTTTCTTTCATACTGATCAGATCATTACTTCCACCATTAAATCCTGTGTTTCAGGGGCTTTGGCCCCTTTCTGACATTGTATAAGTAGTTAGAAGACTAGCTACAACAAATAATACAGTTTAGCCCGTCCCTCATGTTCTTGAGGCCAGTTATGTGCTTGAGTAAATGCACATTGAGTTTTCCCATCTTTGAGTCTTTTATTTCCTCTTCTACATTTTATCACCTACTACCACTATATTTGACATTAGTATTCACCTGTATTGTTATACTCTTCACAGGAAGGAACAATTGGAGACCACACTAAACCAGCTGAGGATGGCAATAAGCTAGTCTGATAGCTTTCCATCACTCTTGCCAAACCTCACCCTATGGATGCCAGAGCCAAAGTCAAAGAGCCTGATACTTATGATAGCACCAACCAGGCTAAGCTCCACACCTTCTTGCAATGCCTCCTTAAATTTAGAGATCACCCAAATGCCTTTCTAACAGGGGCCTCAGTATGCCATCTCTTACCTTACAGGCTTGGCTTTGCAATACTTTGAACCTGTGATCCTTGGCAAGCTCATCCCTGAGACTCTATGGCTCCAGCATTGGGACAGCTTCAAGACTGAACTTGAACTAAAGTTCAGCCTGTTCAGCAATGCTGCTCAAGCCAAGATTGACCTTAAAAAAATTGTCATGAAGAAGCATCACAAGGTCACATGTTATTTCATTGAGTTTTCCTGAGGCAGATGTTCAGATCCACAATGATGTATATTCTTCCAGCATATATGGGATATTTCTTTAAATAATAACCATAACTTCATTCTTAGTATATTATTTTGATCAAATTTAGATATTTTGAATGTCTGGAAACTTTCTGAGTGTTCTGATATTTTATAATTAAGTTTGCATATGCCAACACATGTATTGAGATAAAAGAGAAATGACAGATAGGGTTTGGGTGACCATATCTTAAAAGTATATACAGGAAGTTATGGGATATACAATAATAGAATATAGAAGTAAGTATGATTAATAACTATAAAGTATTATTATATAGGTTTGATAGACCTAAGGAGTGGGCATTTTTAAAATAACATAGATTTATAGTATCAAGGTGTAAGACTAATGATGATTGGACAATGGGTTATACATCTTGTCCCAGGAAGGATGGCAGCTGACAGAAGAAATGGTAGGGTTAGGGTTAAACATGGTTTGCAAGTTCTATCAACCATCTCTAATATGATATATTCTGTAAAGTATAGATCGACTATCTGTAGATCCACATACATCAGAATTTTAAAATCTGCCTGAGCTTTGACCCAAACTCAGTGGAATGATGTGGCACTCTGATACTTTACTTACAAAGGCTTCGTGAAACAAATCAAGGATGACTTACTTCATTTCCTGAGAGTCACAAGGTTGGCTGAGCTTCAAAACTTTGCCCCTGAGTGCAATAGCTGTTACTAGGAATGGAAGGAATACAATTCTATTGCTGCTCACAGTAGTAAAACCACTAACCAACCTTCTGACCAGTTGAATAACAACTCCAACAAGTCTAGTGATTCTAGTAACCCCAAGAACCACAACAAGAGTAACTTGGGTAAAAGTTTGGCTAACAATAGTAATAACTTGGCAGACTCATGAGCCACGCCCAACCTTACCAACAAGCTTGGTAAGGAGAGCAAGCTCCTCCCTGATGAATGACAATGTCAGATCAACCAGGGACTTTGCTTGCTTTGTGGAATCAAGGGACATTTGGTCAAGGACTGCCCAAAGGCAAACAAGAAACCTACTGATGGTAACAGGTTGTCTGAAACTAAGAGCAAGTACAACAAGACTTCAGATGTGAAGACCAACTCCAACTCAGCTTCACCCTTGGAGCCAAAAAAATAATCAGCAACCTTAGAACCACACAACCCAAAGATTGCAATGACCTCAGCTGTGTGTTTAGACTCAGTGCCATTTCTGATCCCTTGTCTAAAGACTCTCTTTAAGTAGACTTAAATTCACTTCTAATCCCTACAGTCCCCTTCATAGCTTTAGTTGACTGTGGTTCCTCTGCGTCATGACTGCTATTTTCCACATCCCAAGTTCAGTGAATTCCATCAACCTCCCTAGCATTGTTCCATCATGCCAATATTGGCAAGGCCTCCGTAGTCGATCCCACTCCTATTCGCTGGTCACCAAACATGATCTTGCCATTGTACCACAATCCTTCACCCTCATTTCACATCATTTGCAGTCCCCTTGCAGTGTGCAGGGTCACCAGGGACGAGCAGAAGCCCAGTGTAACCGGTGGGTTTCACTCCCAGACCCCATCCATCACCATGCCCCATGAAGGTGGTTTGACCCTGACTCCGTGTCATAATTCATACCCTAACTTCACAGTGTTCTCACCCCTCTCAATCTGTCCCCCCCTGCATTCGCTCTTTACTATAAGTACTTCGATTCCACATGTAAAATTCCCTAGTTTAATTATCATACATCTGCCTCATTATTTGACTCCTCACTAGTAGGAAAAACCTTAGTGCAACAACCTACTCCCTCATCAGTAGTTGTGCCAATGATGAGCTTGAACCTTTGATCTTATTTGCTACATCCCTTTAGGGGTGTCGCCAAGGCCGCTATTTGCAGCACTTTGCAGAAGTGTTCGTATCAGTGAAAGGAACACCTGAACTGGGGTGACCTTTCCTTGAGGGTGTGTGCAATTCTTCGCGTACTACTCTTGAGTTATTTGCTACGACTGTAGGCCCATGTTGGAATTACACTGACGTTCTATCTTTACCCTAAATTCCAATCTTGACACTCTGCTTGTTTTATTGAATACAAGTTTGTACAGAAATATGCCCTTACTACATATTCTGTTACCCCACTTCTGGTAAAATAATTCAATGGTGGCACTAACACTACTATTACCCAAGCTTTAGATCTCTCTATTTATTTTCTGGCTAGTGAAGGACACTTGGTTACCTTCTATGTAATCTTGCTTGACTTGAGTTGCTTGATGGTACTTGGCCACAACTGGCTTGCCTGCTACAATCCATTGATTGACTGGCCATTGGGCAGTATTACTTTCAAGACCACCAAACCAACCTCAGTTCTGGCTAGCTCAGTGACTTCAGCTTGCTCCACTACACTTTGGATGACCACCTTGCCCCCAACCTCTGAACCACCTCCACCACCTCCAAAGCTGGTAGCACCTCTCATTTCCCTAGTCAATGCTCCTGTGTTATTATGTGCCAACCAGCTATAAGGATCCAAGGTGTTCCAACTCAGCCTTGCATCACCCAAGCTCCTAGCCTGAGGTTCCACCTTGGTCCAGGACAAACCCAACCTTTTGGGAGGTATATAAAAAAATGTTCCTGAAGCTTACCATGAGTTTGCAGATGTGTTTAGCAAATCCCAAGCTGATACACTGGCACCACACTGTCCCTAGTATCTCAAGATTAATCTTGAAAAAGGGACTGCCCCTCTTAATGGCCCTATCTACTCACTTTTAGCCTCTGAGCTTAAAGCACTTTGTGAGTTTATTGATGAGCATCTGAACATGGGGTTCACCTGACCCACTTGGTCTTCACATGGAGCTCCTGTACTGTTCATTAAAAAGAAGGATGGGTCCTTATGGTTATGCATTGACTTCCAAGGTCTTAACAAGATCTCAAAGAAAGATCACTATCTGCTACCACTCCTTGCTGATTTATTAGATGCTCTGAAGCAAGCTTGCATATACTTCAAAATTGACCTCTAGCATGTTATGATTATTGAAGCGGATCACTGGACAATTGATACCAGAGCATACCTCACAACCACCAGCATCATTCACACTAGATATGACACCTTTTCCAACCCTTCGCTACATCACCAGTCTATAATGGCCCCATACATATTAATCCCTCTCCCTATATCATTTATACTATTCCACTCTACCCTACTTTGATCCATTACTATGGACTCTACCCCTCCATATGACTTGACTGAGACTACAGTACATACGTGTGTTTTAACTAGGCAACCACCCATTCCACTCACTCCATTCTATTTCCACAACCGAGTCAAGGCTGCTTCCAAACAGTGAAGTGTTTTCCACCCTTCATACCACCAAATTCCTCCCTGCGTCTCACAGTAGTTAGGCTAGTTACACACATATAAGTAGCTAGTATTCATTGTGTTTGAATCAGACAAAATTAGCTTCCCCTTGCACTTGAGCATAGCTTGTGCCAGAGTCACCAAAACAATCATTATCATTCAGTCTCTTGCTGCTAAATCATCTGGTATCACTCTCAGAACATTGACATATTGTTCTATAACATATTATCTATCCATTACCTTGACAGGGCCCACTCACCCTCAGACTATACACTTCACTGCTCTGACCTGGAAACTCAGCTCACCATCTGTGGGCTCCAGACAGAGACCAGATAATCATACTCTGTATACAATCAGAAACTATAACATTCATCTAAACTACTTTATCACATACCATGCTTACTGCCTCATCCTAATTGCAGAAGGGGATGAATGGAAAACTGCTTTTAGGACTCATTATGGGTCCTTTGAATGGTTAGTTAGGCCCTTTAGCCTCACTAATGGACCCACTGCCTTTCAGAGGTTTACAAGTGACATCTTCACCAACATGCTTAATGTATGTATGGTGATTTACTTGGACAACATACTTATCCACTCTAACAACTCATCCTCACACAAGCTTCATATAAAGGAAGTACTTCAGCAACTTTGGAAACATGACCTATGCACCCAAGAGAACAAATGTGAGTTTCACCAAACTGTGGTCAAATTATTCAGCTACCGCCTCTTGCTTGAAGGCCTCACTATGGATGAATCCAAGATCAAAGTTATTCAAGATTGGCCCAAACCTTGCAAGGTCTGCAACATCCAGTCCTTCCTTGACTTCACCAGCTTCTACTGACATTCCATTCACAACTACTCCACCATCACCATCCCCCTCACAAGGCTTACTTGCAAGGGTACCCCTTGGAATTTCAGCAAGTATTGTCAACATTACTTCAAGAGGCTAAAGAAGGCTTTCACTACTGCTCCTATACTCATGCATTGGATTCCTGATCAATCATTGATAGTAGAGACAGATCCCTCGGACTACACTCTTGCAGCAATACTCACTTTGAAACTTGGGATGTGAGGCTCACCCAATCACCTTCCATTCCTGAACTTTCACTTCAACCAAGCTCAACTACTGTGTGGGAACCATCTTTGCTAACTAGAAAAACCATAAAAAAGGATTAAAATACTGTAAAAACCATTTTTCCTCATCCTAAAACAGCCAATACACACAGATTTTTGGGAAAATAGTTTTCAAATATTCCTTGAGTTTTTCCTTAATTTTTCGCCATTTTATCTTGCTTCCCTGGCTCAAAACACTTCAATTCTGTTAGACAGAGCTATGGACCCATGTGCACCCATAACTCAGTCCCAGCACTTCAATATTTAAACTCCACCAGACTTGACCCTTTGGAGTTATGGGCACTCAAGCACCCATAACTCCAGCACCTTGGCTAACTCAAACTCAGCCACTGAGCTTGAATGTTGCCTCTACAGCTTACATAAGGCTGTGCAACTAAATATACTTCAAACCCAGCTTGTTGGCTGACCCATGCCATAGCCACCAATGCTGTGCTAGGCTGTGCAGGACTGTACAAAGCCATACAAAGAGGTACAAGCTAGAAAACCAGGGTTTGAATCCTACAAAGCCCATTGGACAGATAAAGGCCCAATAATACACAATGTACACAAACAGGTCACCAAGACATAGCAAGGCTGTGTAGGGATGTGCAAAGTTGTACAATCCATGGAAGATGATTGGTTATCTATTTTTATTCCTCCTTGCACAAACACACCACAACAGTTACAGGTGTGTTTCTATTATGCAAATAGTTAGGTATAACATCACTTGCCTAATAGATAGAAGAACCCCACTTTACATAATCCTGTGTACAGTACAATATATGTATAAGGAGGCTGTTCTGACCCCCTCAGATCAGAGAACCTTCTAATCAAGCAATCCAACCATCTTCTATCCACAACTTGTGTAACTTGTCTCTGACTAAGCTGCCAAGCCAGCTAGGGTTTATATGCTTACTCATCCTCTCCCCTTGGGCATCTGATTTAGCTGCCAACCCAGCTAGGGTCTATACACTTACTCATTGGATTAAGCTGCCAACCCAGCCAGGGTCTATATGCTTAATTAATCCAGCTATCTTCCATCCCCTACTTGTTGAAGGAAAATTGAACAATACATATCCAATAGCTTCAAACTCCACAAGGGTCTTTAAAGACTCCAAGCTCCACACATGTCTATTTCATCTCAGCCTATTCCATCATCTCAATTCAGCCAGCCCAACAATGCAGCCATACCCATCAATTTATCAGTTCATTATCCCCATGCCAATCACCAGCACAGCTTTAGACCTTATTCCCCTTCAGACCTTTGAGTCTCCAACATTGCCCTCATTATCACAATGGTCACTCAATTGGGAAGATATTCAATGACATACTGAGCTACACCATATGGTTTATCCCTGGTCACCAAAAGTAGCATGGCTATTGATGAAGAAGTCACATCCTTATATTCCAAAATCATATGCCATTGGAGATTCCATGTTTTTCCAAGATGATACACAACCATTCACATTCCTTGGATATATGGGCAAGGTCATTCGCAATGAAGGAAGGGAAGAATACAAGGCAGAGTTTCAGGCTCCATACCCAACAAACCCTCCCACATTGATCCATCTCAACCTTCAATATAGAACTCTTCAAGACCATATACAACTATCCCCCCTTCACATTCTATCATGGGAGTGGCTCAAGGAGAAAATTAGAAGCCATTTCTGTTGCTGATTCATCACCCTCTTATCATGACTCAATCATGACAACTAATACTCTGACTCATCTCAGAGTTGGTAGACAATTTGTACAACTATGATTGGTGGATATTTATAGTATTCTTGTTATGACTCACTTTGTTTCTATTTTAGTTAGTCCTTTCTCATTATGACTCATATTTGTTCTATTTTTAGATCTTTTATTACTCATTCACCATACTTTACCCTTATCCAACACATTCTTGCTTACTTTTGCTATTGTAATTTCTCCTTTGTTTCCCCTTTTATACTTTGTGTTCTCAATATGACTCATTGTTAGATCCCTGAGATCTAACACCAAAGCTCCGAACCTTTGGACCCCCAAACTCCAAAGTAACTATTATGTTCCATTTTAGTTCTTGTTGTTTGCCTCTTAAAGTATAATTCTCATTCATGACCCAAAGTAGAATACTTGTGCCTCACTCGATCCGAGTCTCCAAGTCTATTCCAAACTCTGCTTGTTATATGCCCCTTATATCTTTCTTGTTATACGTTCTTAGGATACAATTAGTTTACGAGGTATTAATAGTCCTCCAATCTTGTATCCAGTTCTTTAGTTCGAATATTGGCTTACTTCCTCATTACCACCTCCAGTTGTTTTGGAACTGTTGAACTAAACTCTAAACTGTGGTGTTAATCACAATTATAAAGTTCAATCAAAAGATTTGACTTTACAAGCACGCACAAGCTTCGAAACTATTTTAACAGAGAACCTAATTAAGAAATTATACTCCAGTGAACAATTGTAACCAGTATTGCAACAGGAAGTGTAGCAATAGAGATTGAACTGAACACGTGTAGCTCTAGGTTTATGCAATGACTTAATAAGATCAAAGAATGTCATGCGTTCAAGGGTCCAGATATTTTAAGGGGAAAGCTACTTAGAGTCTTAGGACCATGGGCCAAGCGAACTAAAGATTACAATAATCCCCAAGATGTGAAAAGATAGATCAATGCTTGAACTCTTCCTCAGATCAAGTATCTCACTATTCTCTGTGATTTTCTAGTTTTCCAACTCAACAAATGTAGTATATTGACTCACTTACCCTGAGTTAGGTTAATATCTGCAGGCGTTGATTGACCAAGAAAGATCAATTACTCAAAAGGCTATTAACCCACTTAACTCAGAGTTAAGTTAATAATCTAATGTGTGAATTGATTAACTAATAACCAAGACTATTATATCACTGCTCAGAGTGGCGTCTAATGTACAGGATTACTAATCAGTTACTCTTAGTAACTTCACTGTTTACAGCTTAGTTATTCAGAGCCTGCTGCAATCAGAATAGAGCATTCTTGTACTTCTCAGAGCCAATCAGAGAGCTGTAATCTTAGTGTAGTGCCAAGCCAATGTAGCCAGTACTTCAGTACAAGGCTGTGTTGAAGTCACACTTCAGGTTACTCAATGTCTGAGTGATGGTTGGGTGAAAGATTGTCTATTCCTCACTGCTGAACTGCAGGCTATTTATGCTACATCTATCTGGCTTATGTAACTACTTTAGAACCTTGTGGCACTGTGAAGAAAGGCAGAGAAGCTTAGAGAAGCTTCAGGAAAGATTTGAAAGGTTTTGGAAGGCTATGGAAGGTGCTATTACCTTTTTGGTTGGTGTCACAGCTTTGTGACAGCAATCCATGGTTAAGTGTAAAAGTTTCCCACACTTAAGTATATCATGTGATTATCATGTGACTGCCTTATTTCAAAAATAGTCATGTGATAATCAGGTGACCATCAACACAGTCATGTGATCATCATGTGACTATCTTATTTCAGCATAGAGTCATGTGTCAATCATGTGACTAGCAGAGTCATGTGATCATCATGTGACTATCCCAATCCAGCACAGTCATGTGATAATCATGTGACTAGCAAGGTCATGTGATAGTCATGTGACTGTGATTACTTTGGCAAGGTCATGTGATAGTCATATGATGGTGGGAAATATTAGCTCAGTGACCAATGGATTGTTGTACTTTGTGGACCCAATGTGAACATAATAAAGAAATATTCATATAACCTTTTCTAAGGACATTTGGAACTATTTAACTATCTAATAATTGTTCATAAATAGGTAGCTTATTTGTGGACAACCCCTAACACCAGTCTTCTCGCATCACTATCTCCATAGTTAGATACTATTAGTGATAACTCTGAATCTGAATCTCCGGACCACCTCCGATACCTCAATCTCCGAAATTAGGGACCAAACGATAGTAGGTGGTGCAACCCATAAGTTGAAGCCAAGTCCCTACCCCCTCGTATTGCTTCAAAGTCCAACCTCTGAGTCTCTGACCTCCAAAGTTCCGGGTAACGTCCGTGAACTTAACACTCATCCTGACTCAGACTACTTGCTCATCATATGACTCAACCCATTGCAGTGCATGACATCATTGTAGCTTGGGGATGTATATATAAGGGCTTGCTCTTTCTATACAAATTTAAGTCGAATTCAATTCTCAAGTTTAGTTTCTCTTAAGTCTTACACTCAAGTCCAAGTCAAGTCCTAAGTTTAGGGCACCAAGTCAAAGCTTTGTCACAGGACATAGCCACACATACATCACATGTCACAAGTCACAAGCCTATGTCATATGTCACATGAAGCCAGGTCATTATCACAAGAAGTCACCTATATTATACCCAGAAGAACAGGTTGTACAACTTAGTCTTTGTACCAGTCAACCCACAGTAGTAGTCTCTTTGCCCACAAACAACTGTATTATAGACCATCCAGGTAGAAGGGCCATTGTGTGCAGGCTAATAGGTATTATTCCTGTTAGTGCATCTTTATTGTGTGACTTGCTTAGTGCATTAATTCTCAGTTAAGTAGTTGCTTTACTGCTTAGCCACCCATACTGATCCTCTAGGTGAAATTCTGCAGAGTGAGATTGTCAATCAATTTTCTTGTCAATTAGCTCTCCAATACCTGAGAGAGCTGTTTAGTTGATTTTCCTGTTCAGTGACTTTCACAAGTCAAGTTGCTTGCAAAAGCCACCTCCAGTCCTCAAGGAATTCCAAAAAAATCAAGCAAGCACTCACCCTGGAGATTGACAAAGCACAGCTGGGTTGTTGGAAAAAGAAAATCCTGGATGCTGACACACATGCCAAATTCAACCCAGAATCAATAGTGAGTGTTTGCCACTCAGGCTGTGGGAAATGGCTTAAGGCATTGAGCCATACATGGCAAGCAGAATACTTGCACACATGGCCAAATGTCATGGTAAGGGGTCAACAGCAGGTATGTCAACACTGCCCACACTCATTATGCTGGTGTGACCAACAACAAGGCCCATTCCAAATGGATCTGGCACCCTGTCTGGAGATTAATGCAGACAACTGTCCTAATGTGACACAGTATCTCAAACACACTAGGATGTGAGGTAATGGTGCAAGGGTGGTGTCTAAGATCACCTCAGAGCTCTTTGATCAGGAGTTTTGTGAGTTGGGGCAGAGGTCAAAACAAGAAGTACTCATAGTGCAAAATAATGAACACTGCTGGCAGAATGATCACTCAGTGACCCACATGTGTGTCCAAAACTGTGAGAGAATGGTCTAGTACTAGGCAATGTACCAGTCCTGATTTGTGCACAATGCCAGGAAATTCATGAGCTCAAATCCTTCAAGAATGCTCTTCAAGTTCCCATCCCCAATTTCCACAACTACATTTTCAATAATAAAGGTACCACAACCAGGAATTGGCAATATTGTATGCTATGTGCACAGGATTACAGGAGTTAATAAAGGTCAAGGTGTGCCTTGCCCCCAGTACCAACCCAAATGAACCTTACTGTCATCCTTGCAGGTGGGGAAAGACAACATCCCACTCTAATTTTCGAAGCAAGCCACAATGGGCACATTAAAAGACAAGAAAATATTTATAGGGATGGTGGAGGCTGTTTTGGAACCCTTCAAGACTTTGGTGTTATTGCTAACGCCTCAATCTATCAGAACGTGT
>QFFB01006044.1:7687-17892 GCA_003316465.1 Ramaria cf. rubripermanens
GTCTATGTTAGTATTTTGAGAGAAATATTAGCTGACTCATGTCTATGTTAGTATTTTGAGAGAAATATTAACCTGTTTTGAAGAGGGGTCATAATCCCTTGAAGGCTTGCCTATATATCACAAGAACATGAAACTAAATGTGGTTTAGCTATTAGCATATTACTTACTCTTAATACCTATGACATAAGAATAAATGTTTAGTTATATAACTCAAAATAATTCCCAGGTATCAATACCTGGTCTGTGATGACTACAGCAAGACTAAATGTAAGCACAAAGCTGAAAAGTAATCAGAAGGGGACCATATAGTATAAAAGCAGGGAGATTATTACCCATACATGTATCTGATAAGACCTATCATATATTTCAGTTATACTTTCCCTGAAAGCCCAACCAACTACACACCTTGTGGAATTAGCAGATGGGTGAGGGACTGCTTGTGTGTAGCTTCAAGTCCTTTTTGGAAGTCTGAGGGTTTCAATTGTGTTTTGAAGAGTCACTCCCACAACTATAGTGTCAAACAGTATTGTTATGGCACCAGAAAGAGTTTCCACTTGATTGGAGAGTCAGAAACAGCATAAGATAGTGAGTGGAATATCTCTTACACCTGGAAGACTGAGTCAGTATAGTTTTGGAAGATATCCCCTAGAGCACATACAAAAAAACTGTCTTATGTTGGCCAGTAGTAAGATTGCAATTGTCAATGATAGCTGTGAACTAAGTGATATTTGTCAATATCTTCCACTTGTACAAGGTTTAGACAGCCATACTATCTCAATTATAACACCACCAAGAACAAGCAGCCCAAGTCCTGCAAAAACTAGTTGACTATGCCTAGAGATAGCATAAGCTCTTTCCATCAAAAGTCCTGGATGACCTCATTGTATTTAGGTCTATTTGTTTAAAAATGTATGAAATTGCCACCTTGTACTCCTGTGAGAGGCAAGATGGACACAGCATCTGTCAGGTGAAACAGGGCATTACAGGCCCTTAATTAATGTAAGTCTTCATATTTTTATATAAGATGTAATGCCATACTAGATATGCCTGTGTGAGTACATGACTCAGGAAGTCATGAACTCACTCACCTGGAGTGACCCAACAAAGAAATTGGCATAGATGGGCAGGAGAAGGGACCCCAGTGCTGGATAGCGAGCTAGGATGTAGAGTATGGAGCCCAGTTTGCGTTTCTTGCACCAAATATGGCTGATCTCAGAGGGCAGAGTCATGAGAGTGTCAAACATGAGTAACGCTAATATATCATCACTGACATGAACGGAACTACAAGGACGGCAGTATGTACACTTACTAGTAGCAGCAAAGTAGACATAGGTAGTTGCAACGCTGAGTTGGGCGGTGAGGGTCGCCTGGTTGCGCGAAAGGATTACCACTTACGAATCTGACTGAGCTTGGATGAAAGCTGGGGCATCCTGGGGAGACGACATGATAGAAGAGATGGTAAGTAGAGTAACAAGTGATTTACTGTGGGTGTAGTGAGCTATGGCTAGAGTAGTTCGTCGCGCAAACCGTACCCATACCAAACGGACTACAGGTGATTCACAAGATCATCAATAAGTGCCATGCAGCGAGCCCAATGTGCCAGCATTGTGTTGTGCCGACCAGTGGGCTTTCATGACACCATCCATCTCCACGGCAAATTCTTGGTTGGAATTGTCTAGATGAACTGTAGACAGCCTCTCGAAAGAGAACTCAGATGCAACAGAGAAATTCAACCCTCATCTGGATATCTACCAATGATGGATAATGAGAAATACGACCAATGGACCGGCTGTGGAATGCGATGGAGGTAGAACACAATCATCCATCACTTATGTGCGTGGTGTGCTTCGTCGTCTGAACTTGTGTAATTAATCGCTTTTGTTCTTCGTGGGCAGTGGTGAGGGATTGTAATGTGGTTGACAGCTTGAAGTGACCGTGGATGAAATGACTGGTTTCAATCCCTAGCTCAATAATTGTGAAACCATGCTGCGCGCTGTTGTGTGAAAGGTCACACATTGTCTTCCATGATCATTGTGTCTAATGTCTTGATGCAGTTTGAATCCATACCATGACATACATACTCGCCCTGTCACATGGAATTCGACCCAAGGAAACATTCCCAAATGACAATGTATTCATGCCCACCATGCATCTTCTCTCAAACAACTTCCCACATGACATATCCACCAACATTCAGAACCAAGAAGACACCATGGGGAGGTACAATAGATTATGCATCCGTACAGACTGTACTCAATGCCAAAGGCAACAGGAAAAGTGGTTTATGGTCAGATTGATTCTAGGAACATAGATAGCTGAAAGCTGCAGTGACCAAGCATTGCAATATGATAGAAGAGGAAAAAATAGGATCTAATGAAAGGTTGGGTTGATACTCTGGGCTAGCCCAATACTGTGTCAAAACTCAGAAGCTGCCATCATATGCATTCAGTCCCAGATCCTTAGAAGAATGTATTAGTCACAGTCAAAAAGTGGCATTTTGACTCACCTGAGGCAACAGGACCAGATACCTCTCTATCACCAATGTGTCCAGTATCCCATGGAAACTCCTGCAGTTCAATCCCATCCCCATCAACTGCTTGAGGAACTTCCTGGTCTGCCATTTCCTCATTGGATGTCCCAGTCTGAAGTGACTCTATCAACTGCAAGTCTCCAAATTCATCCACAACTGCATTGTGGACCCTCTGCACAGCAGCATGAAAGCTTGCAATAGGGTCAGAAGGGGCTGTAGAGCTGCCATTTGGATGCTGGTTCCTCTCTTGAAGAGTCAATTGAAAGTGGCAGACAATGATTACAGATAAACTGTAGGTAAAATATTAGCTGACTCATGTTAGTATTTTGAGAGAAATATTAACCTGTTTTGAAGAGGTGTCACAATTCCCTGAAGGCTTGTCTATATAGCCCAAGAAAATAAAGTTGGAAGTAGAATAACTATTGACTGTTCACTCACTCTTAATGCCTATGTTTTCAGAAAAAAATTTCAGTTGACTTATTAGTATAATTTCATGGCATCAATACCTGTTCTGTGATGACTCCAGCAAGAGTAACTGTAAGGACAAATCTGAAAAGTAATCAGAAGCAATCCATGGGGTATAATAGTAGGGATATTGTTACCCATATCTGATAAGACCTACTATGAATTTCAGTTATATTCTCCCTAAAAGCCTAAACCAACTTCATACCTTGTTGAATTAGCAGATGAGTGAGTGACTGCTTTTGCCCAACTTCAAGTCCTTTTTGAAGTCTGAGGATTCCAATTGTGTTTTGCAGAGTCACTCTGACAACTATAGTGTCAAACAATATTGTTGTAGCACTACTAATGGTCCCCACTTGATTAAGGGCTTCAGAGATAGCATGAGATAGTGAATGCAATATCCCTTACACCTGTAAGACTGAGTCAGTATAGTTTTTCAAAACAGCCTCTGATAGCACATACAAATCAAGTATTTTTAATTGGGAGCTTGTAGGACTGCACTTGTTAACAATAGCTTGGACCTGTGTGATATTTTTTAATATCTTCCACTTGTACAATGGACAGACATACTATACTAATGATAAAACCACTAAGAAGAAGAAGCCCAAGTCCTGCGAAGACCAGTTTACTATGCCTAGAGATAGCATATGTTCTTGTCATCAGAAGCCCTGGATGACCTCATTGTGTTTAGGTCTATTTACTTAGAGAATATATGAAATTGCTACCTTGTACTCCTAGGAGAGGCAAGATACCCACAGCCCATCCCAGGTCAAGCAGAGCATTACAGGTCCTTATTTGATGTAAGTCTTCATATTTTTCTATTAGATGTAACACCATACTAGACATGCCTGTGAGTACATGACTCATCAAGTCAAGAACTCACTCACCTGGAGTGACCCAACAAAGAAATTAATAAAGATGTTAAGGAAAAGCGACACCAGTGTTGGATAGCGAGCTAAAATGTAGAGTATGGAGCCTAGTTTACGTTTCTTGCACCAAACGTGGTTGATCTCGGAGGGCAGAGTGAAGAGAGTGTCAAACATGAGTAGTGCTAATATATCGTAAATGACATGAATGGCACTACATAGACAGTGTCGTGTATACTCACTGGTAGCAGCAAATAGGACATAGTTATATGCCACACTGATTTGGGTGGTGAGGGTCAGCTGCTTGCGCGAAGGATTACTACTTACGTATCAAACTGAGCTTGGATGAAAGCTGCGGCATCCTGGGGAGACGACATGATAGAAGAGATGCTATGTAAAGTAACAAGTGGTTTACGGGGGGTGTAGTGAGCTATGGTTAGAGTAGCCTGTCACGCAAGCCGTACTTATACCAAACGGATTACAGGCAATTCACAAGATCATCAATCGGTTTCAATAAGTACCATGCGGCGAGACGATGTGCCGGCATTGTATTGTGTCCCATCACAAGCATTAGCCATGGCTAACGGCCCAAGCGACCAAATGTTATCGAACTTTAACGACGTAGCTTAAGGCCAAAGGGGGGATTCCGGCTAGCGACCAGTGGGTTTTCATGACACCAAATTCTTAGTTGGAATTTTCTAGACGAACCGTAGACAGGCTCTCGAAGGAGAACTCAGATGCGAAAGAGAAATTCAATCCTCGTCCGGAAACCTGCCATTGATGGATAATGAGAAATACGACGATCATCACTAGCCATGGCGCGTCCTCGTGGTCATTCGCTGCGGTATGCCATCAATTGATAATTATGTTCAATGGCAAGTAGCCACCCACGCGAGAATGCGCCAGGTAAGGCTAAAGGCTCCTGTGGCGTAATGCACTATTAACAAGAAGAGGCAGATTTGCACGTACCGACTCCAAGAATGGTGTGGGATTGAGGGGGAGAATTGTATAGTATGATGTTCTAGTCCCGAAGACAGGTGGCCGCTCAGAAAGGAGCCGAGACGCAGCCTGAGCACGCGGATATAACGAGCATAAGATGACATGACATAATACTGACCGCAAGCGATGTAGGATTCACAGCCCCATCTATTAGTGCCACAGGTTTGCCATGCAACGAGCGCCTAGTTGCCCGAGTTAGCACCTGAGGTCACAATGCGGTCGAAGGAAGGAATATACTAGCTCACCAATTCCCATGTCAGCTGATTGTGGGTATGAAAATTTCCCAGACGAATTGACAGGCCCTCGAAGGAAGTCTTGCATACAATGCTCAGAGTCAATTTCCAGTCAGACACCTTAATCCACTATGAATTCACCGGTTAATGGGATTATTACCATTTCGACATCAGGATCGTTTCCACGTGGTCGCTCACCACGCTGTGCCCATGGAAAATACGATGACCATCTTCCATCCACATAGACGACACCTTTCCGCCGGATCATTCGTTGCAATGTGCTTTGATGATAATCTGTATTATGGAGAGGCGAGGTCTCGTCATGTGTCGCATAATTAGAATGAGCAAGCACTCAGTTCGGTGGCTGTGACAGGAGTAATTCTGAATACAAAAACGAACCGAGTTGAGGAGGGCGAGGCGATACTACACCCTAAGACCGGTGAGGCCGGTAGCTGATACGTCGCAAGTTGAGAAGATATGAGAGACGGGCGGGTTTAGACAGCGAGCAGAAGGTTTGTGTAGAATGTCACATTGATCACGGTGATGACACGTCAGTAGTAATTGTATCACGATCGGCTCTGTACTGCTTCATGTGGTCGTGGTCATGCCGCGGTGTCGATGGCGCGAATCTGTAAGTTGTGAGCCAGAACCCGCGCCAGGTAGTCTACCGACACTGGAGCCAGAGCCAAACTCAGTCGCATCACTGATTTCCTTCCACATGGTCACCACAATCACAGCCCCTCCGCCACGCCATTCTGCTGCCCAACCTATCGCCATATCAGACCGTACAACAAGTCCTAGTCTGCTCTTCTCAACCTATCGCACCAACGACACTCCTCCCACTCCTCCGCCCCCTTCTGCCCTCCGCGCCGCGCCTTTGACTGCCGGGAGCTCCATCCGGATTCGTACCTTCGCTCAATGCCTCTTCGTTCCTCGTGCCGTTTAAGTAGCTAGCTGCTCGCGTCGGCGGATATAGGATGGTAGGATGTCAACTGCATATGGCAGTGAAGTTACGGGGGTTGGGTGGCTCTGTATCTTCGCATGACTACAAGTACTCTACGCATCCCTCTGCCATTGTCCATATCCGTATCGAACGTGAATGGACGAACGAACGACAACCGACGTGAGACTGCGCACGACGCAGATGTGCTTTGTGGGAGGCCGAGAAGGACATTGAGAGTATCCATAAGACCGCGGGGGACTAGTCGCAGTCAACGAAAGTGGAGTGGGTCGTGGAAGAGGAAGAGGAATGGAGAGGCGGAGAGGAACTTCAGCTGCTGGATAGATCATCTATCCGAATAAGAGCGATTACAGCTCGCATGCAGCCCGCAATCACCGACGACGTCCGACGCACGACGCGCCATGTGCCCCGTACTGTTCCACATGCTATTTACATGCCCCACTCACCAGCACGCGACATGCACTCTAACCTTACGTGCACTGGATAACCGTCGCAGTATCGTGGCATCAGCTCAGTCCGCCCACCACCGCACCCACTACTACGTAGACTCGTATCGATACTATGTGCTAAGGCTACGTCGACACGTAGCCTTAGCACATAGTATCGACAGGCTGGTTACGAGTCTAGGGACTACCGTGGCCATGGTGAACGCCATATAGAAGGCGTGCTACATCCCTGCTTTGATTACTATGCTTACGGGGACACGTATCGAGAAGGAGTGGGGGGGGACACGGAAAAGGAGCAATAGGCAACAGGAGGCGCCACGCATCCTTGGGAGTTACTTACGTGCCATTTCTTCTTCCAAGTCATAACCCTCGTCTTATACGCACATTCCACACACGGCACCATCTCGTGCGTGCGTGCGTGCATCCCTCATCTAGGCTGGGTGGCATCGAGCGGAGCGCACCGAGAAAAGGCTGGACTGTTTGTTATGCGATGGCAGAGGAAACATCACGGGTATTGAAATACGTGGTAGCTTGTGCGGTGCTCGCGAATCCGCCCACGCTGTCTCCGCGCTTTTGTGTAACTCCCCGTGGCTTGCACTCGAGAGCTGCCGCTCTGCCCCTGCTTCTCGTCCTATAACCCCGCGCTCGCTGCCCGCATTGACGTGAATGGGAACCGACATGCGGTGTGGTTCAAGTTGTGGCCTGTCTACCTTAGCTAGTGGACCGCCATTCCCCCCTTGTGGTCTAGTTTATGAGGGTTCTATGCTGCTTCTGCCGCTTGCGTGTACAGGGGATGCTGGTTGAATGCATCGGCAGATCGACGTGCGTGCGTTTCGGCCTCGTGCTGGTTTTGTCTCGTCTGGCCTCGTGCACTGCTAACCGCGTTGGACACGATGAAAACTGAAAAAGTAACCGAACGGTTTTCGCCGCAGAAAGGCTCGTGCATAGGTTTGTGTCCATGATTATGTGGAAGGATACTAATTGGTTATCTTGCCTAGCATCTCTGTGCTTCAGCGTTATTAGTAACGCTATCGCGAGTTTTCCTGGGACGTCGGAACGCTTTTCTCCGCTGTGGCTATGACTGACGCCGTGGGAGTCATCGCACCGCTTGCCATATGAACAAAGCACACATCCGTGTGGTAATACTTTTTTGGAAGGCTAATATTGTCATGAGCCTATGACAAGCGGTGTAACCCCCTCCGATCAGATTTACAACTGACGTTCTTTTAGATTTACGTTTCTTGCGTGAGCCATGTTCTCGGGAAACCATTGCATGCGAAGCAATGTAAACAATAAACAAAGTAACTCTGTATTGATCAATCTGCAGCAACTATGTAGATCTCTATAAACGAAAGGGATTATCCTTAGGATAGCTGACAGTGGATGTTGGTCAATCTGGCTAAATATTGACCGAGCAACTGCGCTCAATTTGGCGAACGTCCTTCTGGCCTTTCTAATATCTGCGCTTTATTTACGAACCTCCCGAGTTAGTTTTGCTGTCTTTGTGTCTTGTGGCGGTGCACAGAGCTGCTTGTCTCAAATGTACTGAGATCATGATGCCACTTGGAGCTTCTATATATATAACTTTGTTTTCCCGGCGCACAGTACACGGCGTTCCTCGCTCCAGCGGCTAATTTCTAACCTCTTTTGTTCAATAGCCTTTCAGAATTGGTCATCGTTGCTTCTCAATCTTCGCATTTCTTTGTCTCAGGCGCACCTACACGTACTCCTTTCACACGGCAACGTTGATATTGCCAAATAAGTTCCTCCCCATCCCTGAAAGCAGTGGAGTAATTCAGAAGCCCTTATCTCAGAATCATCGTAGTAGCGCTCTCGCTAACGACTTCCTAACAGAGAGGAGATTATTCGCGCTGATGGAATAACCCACATTGACAACTAGCTTCAAAATATTTGCCGACGCTCAGTTACCTTTCACGTAGCCGTGTGGGACTTGTAATCAGAGCGTCTGCGAACGCATATAAACCCGCGAGGAAATCAGCTAGTACCCCAAGTCAATTGTTGCTTCTACTTCCGTATCGCACTGAACCCCTCACGTTATCTACTCTCCACCATGTGTTCCTCCGAGTCCTACATCGCCAATTTGAGGTCAGTGGTTATTGTTGGACGAATGGAGGTAACCGGACATTGACCCTTGCCGTGACATGCTAGTAGTTCCAATAGACGCAACACCACGATGGATCTCTTGGACATGTCTCAGGAATATATCCACTTCACGTGAGTCTACAGTGCTATATTCTACAGTGCTATATGTTTCTTAATGTCTATTAACTGCGGGGACACCGCACACCCTTGAATATTGTTGACAGGTCCAACGACGCCCATGGTGCCACGGCCATAGCCATGAAAAAGCCAGCTTCGTTGGCAGATGACATCCCGTGCACGGGAAACATCACTCGCCCCTTCAAGCCTTCCCGCCACATTGAGACCACAGCCCCGCCTGCCTCATCTTGCACGTATTCCGGACACCCGTCTGCCCGGATAAGCTCGAAGTCCAACGGTTATGCGGCTTATTTCAACCAAGAACATTCACCCGCCGAGGTAGAGGAACTGTTCACCGGCCGCGATACAGGCCAATGCAGCGTCACCGGTAGTGTACCAGCGTGTCTACCCCACGATGTTCGTGGCCCTGGTCCAACGCCCGATTTTAACCCATATATCCACGAAGCAACCCACGGCGAATCGTTCGAATCGTTCGAGGCCAGCCACGGCGAAGCAGGTGGATCGTCGAGTATGTGGGATGTTTACTGGTTAGATGCGCATGCTGACTCTTCGCACCTTGTGTACAGCCGTACCTGAACTTCCTATTAATCAATCGGAAGCGTCGTCCTTCTTCAACGTCGTAGATTCTAGTCTCCCCTTCAATACATCATCGCATGTCCATCAAGCCCACAATAGCGTGGACAATGCATTTACAGACGCACCCAGTTCATCATAGGCTACGTTCGCTCAAGAGTCCCTCTACCGGAACGGATTGAATGCACAATACACCCATACCGCCTACGATTTACCAGCTCAATCGCAACAAGCTGCCTCAAGCATTTCGGATACATTTAATAGGTCCGGACAATACTCGGTACCGGCAGAGTCGTCCTCGGCTACAGAACAAGGGTACCCGTGGTATCCTGTCCAGCAGTTGTACAAGTATGCGTTATTCGTTTGTCGTGAGCGCATGTGTTGACGGCATCCCTTACCAGCTACTCGAGCCAGATCTCTGATCAAGAGAATGTGGCTGGCACCCATCACGCACGAGACATGTATGTTGTTGCAGCACAACGCCATCGAACATCATTACTCATCGTTTACTCTCACGACAGTGCAACCGCCCAAATGCCTCGGCCTGCTGAGGGCGCAGAAATGCACGGGCCGTGGGCGAGCCAGTCGAATGCCTACTTACCGTTGTCTGATTTTGGTAATGCGGGAGGATCTAGTGCACGTTATCCTGTCAATTGTGCGTAACTTTGTCGTCGTGTTCTGCGAGGCGGGGAACGGGCTCAGGCTGACATCCACTTCACAGTAGCACAGCCGTCAATGAACAGCAGTAGCCAAGCGACAGTCCATCAGCCCGCCGAAAAACCCTCCAGTCCAGTTCAGAGAGAGCGTGGGCAAACTCACACGCAAAGTTGGGTTCCGAATCAGTGACTGCATGCTTCCAGATATTGATACGGGGAATTTGATCGACTGGTTTGG
>QFFB01006051.1:0-23455 GCA_003316465.1 Ramaria cf. rubripermanens
TGGGATAGCTATTGGGAAACAAGCGTTATAGCGGCCCGGGATTCCACTTACAGTAAATACAAAGTGCATAGGCTACGAGCCAATCCGCATGTCTTGCTAGCTATAGTGCTTTCTCTCTAACTGCTCCTATGCAAGAAATCTACAATAGCTCTTCATTAATCATTCCCTACCGGAGATTGCGTGTGTATACTTCCTTGTTACTCGTAAACACGTTATTACATAAGTAATTAGAATGGCCTGCATAATTAGCGGACTTTGAAATGAAATACTCACGTACACAATTGGGCTCATCAACATACTTATAGGTAGTGAACTAGTGAACGGTGCTTATTACCACGGATGTTTGGTTCTCGTCGACTAGTCTCTTCCCACGCTTTAAGATGTTGGACGAAAGGACAACGTGGATTTACTGTTTCACCGGTTCACAGAAGAAGCGCTGCGGTTGACACTGAAACTAGACCGTCCGGGTACATCACATATATTTCAATACTATTCTGTTGGTTAAAATCCCGCTAGATTCAGTGGGATGGGGCTTGACGGACTGACGGAATCACAGATACAAGTCCGAGAAGGTGCGTCATTTTGTTTCAGGATGGGCTACTTTTCATCACTCTTACTGTGATAGCGATCGCTGATATCTGCAAAAAATTTCCCGACAAATACTGGGCCGAGAAAGATAGGTCGGGCATTATTTTGATCATTATCCGTGTTATTCACTCATACTTGGCTTGTATATAGGGCAGGGGACTATCCGAACGATTTGCATCAAGAGCTAGCCGCTGGCGGATGGCTAGGCAGTGAGTATGAGTTCTAAATTAGTGCCGGAGTCTTGCATAAGTTGGCTCATCTGTCATACATGGTACAGTCTGTATGCCAGAAGAGTATGGAGGCTCTAACCTTGGCATATCTGAAGCTACTGTGATGGTACGCAGATGGTTGTGCGGCTGAGCAAGCCAGGGCGTTATATGTAGCTCATGTTCTTACCATACGGCAGCTGCAAACGATTGCAGAAAGCGGTGCTGGAATCATGGGAGCACAAACCATCCACGCCAATGTTTATGCTAGTAAGTCCTTGCCCAGTGTGATCTCCCTCTTGGCGCTGTTGATAACTTTAACCTCCGAGTGCAACCTGGTATGCATGCACAACATGCCGTTGGCGTCAATATATGATGTAACCTCACGGCGTAGTGTGGTCATTTGGGAATAAGGATCAACGTGCAAGATGGCTCGCCCCCATAATTTCGGGAAAGCAGAGGGCGTGTTTTGGAGTAACGGAGGTTAATTCCTGATTCCTCGACTAAAATTTACTGAAGACATCCTATAAAGCCGAATTCAGGCCTTGACACGCTCAGCTTAGAGACGCGTGCGGAGCGTAAGGGCGACGTTTACGTCATTAACGGCGCCAAGATGTAAGATTCTCTTTACCCATCTCACCAATGACATTTCCTCACATAACTGCAATACAATGATTCAGCTGGATATCGTAATGTATCATCTCGCATTTATTACCATTTTCTTACCAAGCTTCTCACTCCAGCTCAGCACAAGTGGCCCAAAAGATGGTTCTTCTTGCGCGCACAAAACCGCGCACAGATCTCGAAAGGCCGTCAGAAGGCCTGTCACTGTTCTTTGCTGATATCAAGGAAGAGGATGGTGTTTCATCCAAGAAGGGAGTGGAATTACGGAAACTTCAGAAGATGGGTGGGAGGGGTGTCGATGCTAATCAGGTAGGTAGTGGTGATGACGAAGGTGATAATGTTACTATGATCGTTATACGCCAACCCACCCCCCCGGTCAAATCCACCCTTCCCAAGAATAAAAAATACCGTTCATACCTGACGAATGGGATAGGTTTTCTTTGATAACTTTGAGGTCCCTGTTCAAGACAGAATTGGGGAGGAAGGAATGGGGTTTAGCCAGTGCGTTCTTAGGCTGCAAGCTGCTGCGATTCCATGCATTAGGGTAATACTCGTAGGGTACTGCACGGTATGAACGCCGAGAGGTGTCTGCTGGCAGGCGAGGCTCTTGGTATGTGCCGCAGAGCTCCTTTATATTTTCTTATTGAGTCCAGTTGCTGATATGACTCACTGACTCAGGACTTGGGTATGCCGCGTTGCGCCGCGCAGCTCGATATGCCTCTGAGCGTGTTGTTTTTGGGCGGCCAAGTATGTTAATTTTACAGTGATGGTTTATGGCTGACTCCCTTTTTCAACTTGCGTGTTATAATGAAAATAAAAAGTTGGAAAGAATCAATCGATTCAACACCCCCTCGCTGTCAGTGCCAGTTACCTCACTATATCGCTTTATTGTGGTGTTGAGTCCGCATTCCCAGCAAAGCTGGATTGATTTGGAAGCGGGAAAACTGTTAACTTACAGCGCTGCCTCAGCATACGACAATATGGCGTCTGGAAAGGGGATGAGTGGCACGGACATGGGCGCCCGTTGCAACGCTGCCAAATATTTTGCAGCGGAAGTGGCGTTCAAGGCCTGGTACGTGGTTGATAACATGGTTTGCATGTGTGAGGTAATGTTGATACTGAAGCCATGCTTTTGTGCCGAATTGCAGTGAGCGCGCCGTCATGTCAGTATTTGTATTTGTAACTCGTTTCTTCGGTCATGACGGCTTGATCTCCAGGACGCACGGCGGAATGGGTTATTCATCTGAATGTAACGTCAAATCGCGGCCAAAACTGTCCAAAATGTTCACTCTATACCTTAGATCATGTTGAGCGATATCTCCGAGAAATATTCGTGCCTCGCATTGCACCTGTGTCTAGAGAAATGATCTTGTGCGTCGCTCGCTCCTTGATTCATTTTTGTCAAATGAAAAATGTCCCCAATCCTATCATAGGAACTATGTTTCGCAGCGTGTGCTTGGTCTCCCAAAGTCGTACTGATATTTATAAAAGTGGAAAGGATGATACGTTGGCATGGGTGGTGAGGTGAAAGGGATATATTATACCCAAGCCTTTGTTTAGGTACGATGAGACTCTTATCTACATTTTTTTGTCGGGAATGGAATTAATTCCCGCCCTCACCTGCCTTCACGCATTCGTGGAGGTCAGCAATACTGGTAGTGTGGAGTAGCAGACACATTGCGTATGGATGTGTGAATAGAATAACCGGCACGAAAAAAAACAAGCCGGTGTTCGTGTGATGTGTGAGCAAAGTACTTCAATGGGTGCCGCAAACGCGCGCGAAAAATAATGGCGACTGCAGAGTTTGGCAGATGTATAGGAAAAACTCGACTCGAGTAATCGTACGTTGAGCGCTTGAAACTTGAATGGGCATCAGCTTTTATGTGAAAAAGTAACTTGCCACACGGACCGTATCGCAAAGGATCCGTTTACATGATAAACCCTTGAAAACAAGATGATGCGTCAAATATAGTCCCTGTAGTTGAGATACTTCATGTACCATGGTGATGTACTAGCTGTGGCCCCACCTTTATAGGCTCAAAGGCTCAAAGGGAAGGTTGGTGATCGGAGTTGGCACGTTGTGACAGGCTGAAAGCGATGTGACGGACGGACCCCTTGTTTTTGACGATTAAGGATGTGGAATGTGGAACGCGACATTGGGTTGTCATCGTAACCACCATAATATATATGTCACTGAAATCTACAACTTTCGTGCCACTCACACAGTCCCCACAGTCACTATTGCTCTTACAGTCTTACTGCTCACACTATGTCCTCCCAGGTGGAAGATACCTTGCCCTTCAACCTCGAACAGTATTTTAGCAGATTGACCCTTCAGCCCATCATTTATGGTCCTGTCTCTCCTCAAATGCCTCCACCCAAGACACGAAGCATGCTAACACCATTGACCCTCAAACCTGCTGGGTATCGTAAACTTCGAGAAATGCATCGCTTCGACTTAAGCACAAAGCTCGTGAGATGTGAGTTATAATATTCACGTCTCATTATAAGCCTGACAATGCATCAGACTTTTCAAAACGTGAAGCCTCGCAAGACGACTCCTTTCGCAGTCTCCAAGTCCTTTTAGAGCATGACGCCACCTGCCCAAGGGACCACGAATTCAGCCCTTATCTTATAAACAATGTTGCAAACCTGGAAAATCTACTCTATCGCTTGTTCCTTCGCATCCAAGGAACCCTCGAAACTATGGATGGAAACATGCGTGACTGGTCGTTTCAAACAGTCCATCGGCCGCGTAGCAATCCCTCGGAAACACAGTCGCTCGATCCAATACTATTCTGCCGTCCAGGCCCATCTATATACAAGCCAACATCAGTGAAACTTGTCATTTTGCCTTTGTGTCCTTGGGAATTTGCCCCTCAAGATTTCGTGGAGTTCAGCTCTGTTGGACGAGTGTGTCATCTTTTCCATTCTAAAATATTACCAATTTAGCTTTGACGCTTCTCGTTCACGTTTAGTTTGACGACACTGTTTCGACGGAGTGGCAGTCACGCAGCTGGGTTAACGCGGATAAGATGTGGGCTCACGTGTGTACTCGCCATTTCCTTGAAAGGCTCGATTTGACGAAGCAGCGTAGCTATACGATACGTGCCTCGATTGCGAATGTCCATATTTTGCAGTCACCTCATATGAACAATGGATCTTTGGGCGATTTTCGAAACGTGAGGATGGAGCATCCGTTTTGTTAGAAGCTGACCGCTTTGAATGGAGCAGATTATTCTAATGCATGGTTCACACCCATTCTGCGCTTCGATAATAAACCAGTTTCGGTAATTGAGATGCTGGTTTTTTGGATCCATGCCTCATTTGCGAAAGAAGATACGTTTAACCCCCCAAATGTGAGTGAAACTATTCGGTGCTGTCAAAGATATACTGATCTACTTACACTTTAACAGCTCCACAGTGAGCGTCAGCTAACCGATACCCATCTTGAACAAGAAGTCCAGAGCCACGCCAAACGATATCTGAGTCATGGTTTCTCAGATATAGAAGCCGATCTCGATAGTAAGGACATGCCTCCTTCAAAACGTCGACGTAAGAATAGACTTCAAGGCCAGAATGCAACCCAGTCTCGTCTGGTGAAGCAAGAGCGCTTCAAGGCAACACCCCTACGGTGGAAGAAGTTACGTGCGCTCGCAAAGAAAAGGGTGGCCAAGGGAAGTTCAGCTCTTGGGAAGAAGATTGAGAGTGTGACCTCCATAGCTCCATCACACGCACCTTCATCGGCAGATGCACTCCCCGAGAACATGATTCCTCGAACCAAAAATGCTTGGTGCGAACGTTGGCGGGATATGGTTGCCATGGGTGAGGACCACACGAGCCAACAGCACCCTTCGAACGAAATAACGCTCCAAGTCTATGATCCTATCACCGGCGAGGAGACGGGAGATGTTGTGCACGTGGAAGATTTTACTTGCAACTCCTGCTGCGCGCCCTCGCCGACTTTATCGGCATGTTCGCTGTCCGGGGAAGAGCTTGCTAGGTGGGCACAAAAGCCTGTGGACAATTATGCAAATGTACCAATGTTTCATTGGGGTGAAGACATATCTCGTGGGCTGCGCCATTAGACTTGTCGTGCTGTTTCATGTAGATGCAATACGGTAGGGTGCTGTATTTGGTGCCAGTAACACTACTTACTGCTTGTTGATGCGTCACAAGTCTTTCATTGTTTGGGCTGGGTGGAGCAAGGTCAATCAATTGTAAGCCCGTCGATCTGTGTCTTATAAGAAATTCAAAGATGTACCAATTTTACACATATCTGTCACAGGAAGCAGTAAATAGTGTGTTGGCTATTGGCGCAGTAGCTAGAGACGAAAAGACTCAGTGAATCGGTAATTCACTGAGCTTGCATTACAACTATACCTAGAGACGAAAAGACTATACTACGGTAAGTCACTTGACGTCTCGTTACAGTGTAAGGTACGTACCTCAGTGAATCGGTAATTCACTGAGGTGTTTACTAACTACTTGTCCGATAGATATACTACGTTACGGTCATCCATGACCGTAACTATATATACTACATCAAGGGTCGATAACGTCCGCTATAGTCTGCGTTCCATGCTTATCCTCACGGGATCTCAACATAGTGCACTAGTGGTAAATGATGTGAAAAGCAGATGGTACAATGCGTAAGTAGCAACTATATATATTAGCGCCAGACAATACAGTATTGTGATATACTGTACTTACTTAGTAGAGAGTATATGTCCTCATAATTATTAGCTCAACTAAATGGTGTGCCTGATATATTCAATTCAGTTTGCTAATATATACTGGTAACAAATACTCTCTACTAATGCAATTTGATCGAATCCCGACAGCTCATAAATTCTCCATTACCGTAAAGGCTGTCTCCCCTATTGCCATGAGCTTTCAGTTCTTGCTATGTAGACAGATGTAAACCCATTGCGGCGTGAATTGATCAAACGAATTACACGCAAGAAATAATGCAAGAAAAAAAGTGAATCCAACAACGGTACGTAGGAGACTGCGTGATTCGATGTGGCCCGGCTGTCATGCTTAAGACGCGTGATAGAGTCAATGCAAGCAGTAAGTGTCAGAAACACGTATGTGCATGCGTGAAAGATGATCGCACGCCTACGGTGCGTGATTTTCATAGTCACATATGCTGTGCGTGCGAGTGGGAGACTGGTACACCACCCGGAGGCTCAGCGGGCCAGGCATGCGAATAGTTTCCATTTGGTGGCTGGCCATAAGACTGCAGAATAAGAAAGGTTAGATAATATGGAGAAATGAATGTAGAAATGATAGATAGAACATGTATTCGGGGCTCATCTACGAGGAAGCCAAAATACGGAGGACAGAGCAAATACTCACATCCTCGCCAGGTCGTGACCCATACACATCATGGTCGCCATCGCCTTCACCCTCAGCGTCCATATCTGCATTTCCATCAGCATCTTCTTCTCCACCCTCCTGTGTATACCCATATGCAGCTTGCTGTGGATGGTGTTGTGGATTTCCCGCGGGATCATACTCCCCGTACGGAGGATAAGGCGGACCATGCGTCGCATACTGCGATCCCGGCCCTCCACCAGCATAATAATATCCTAAGCGCTCATTATTCTCCACACCATACGCAGCAGAAGCCGGCTTCATCGCCGGGCCCGATATACTTGTTCCGTCACCCTCGTCGAATCGCAGGACACTAGTCTGACTCTGGTGTGCCGTGTGCTGCGTGTGCGCGGGGTTGCGGCGTTTCCGTTTTGCTACTTCAGGAGCAGGAGCCGTCATTTGTGAATGAGATTGTGTCGGCGTTTGGGGGCCAACGCTTAGGTCGGACACAACGACGCCCCCGGTCCGTCTGCTACCAGCTCCGTTGCGATCACGCCTATTGTTCTTTTCCTTGCGCCCTGGTCCACGCCGACGGACAGTTTCATCGTATGCACATGCTAGACTCCGTAGCGCACAGTGTCCACACGTTGGACGGCGTCCATCGCATTTGAGCTTTCGACCTGATGAAAAAGAAGACGTTAGCAATTGATCCAAGAAAGCATCCTAATGAATATTTGACAAAAAATGTACGTTTCAAAAAGGATGGCACGCGGAACAGCATGAGGTAGTGAAGGAAATGGAACAAAGGTGGGGGTGTGGGAAGAGCCTAAAACATTTAACCGAGCACATACCGCGACAAAAATGGCAAGCGACGTGATCTCCGCGACCTGCCCTTCCCCCCGCCTTCACTGTCACTGGCTGCGCTCTCTTTCTTCCTGGTTCCACGTGACCACCGGTGACAGCCTGGTCCTGCTCCCCGTCATCATCATCATCGTCAGAAAGACCGCCTACGCTGTACACAGCCGAGCCATACGCGGGTATACCCATGGGCGCGGCTGGAGGGAAAGGGTTTCCTTGTGGCGCATTCGCATCAAGAGGGTGTGCAGGTGCTGCTGCTGCTGCTGCTGCTGCTGCTGCTGCTGCTGAATATGATGCATTGAAAGACGATGAGGCTGAATTTGGGCCATTCCCAGTCCCAACAGTTGTCGCGAAGCTCGTGCCGTACACTGACGGTGCTCCATCCGGACGAAGCGCGAGGTATGGTCGTCCGTCCGGCGCAGTCGGGTGTGGCGGAGGCGGGACATATGAGTATGGAAAGGGGGGTGGTGCCTGAGATGGATAGCTCGGATAATAAACATGGGGATGTGGCGTAAATGGCCCAGCAGCATGGAGAGTATGGTCTGTACCAGGTGTTTGGTCAGGGTGCTGCTGTTGCGAATGGTCGGTCGGCTGCTGATGCTGCTGCTGCTGAAATTGGTGTTGTGGGGGTGAGAGTTGCGGAAGCGGGTGGTGGCTGGTGACCGTGGCTTCGCCCTCGCCCTCGCCTGCTATCGCCGCATTATGAGATTCATCTTCCCCTGTAACTTTCGTGACTCCACCTTCAATTGCATGTGAATCGGTGCGTGAAAGGTCGGAAGCAGCCACGACTCTGCCTTTGCCTCGAGTGGCTTTTCGTCCACGGATATTAGGGGGCTTAGACATAGGGTCTACCTGGCCCTGCTTGCGCGGACTGCTCCGTGTCGGACCAGGGAGGACACCTCTAGCGCGCCTGCCTCTGCCTCTGCCGCGCCCACGTCCGCGGGTAGATGTCGACGGTGAGGGTTCGGCATTGTTCAGTTCGACGTCTTTTTGACGGTCATCTCCATCGTCATTTACAGCCTCAGGCTCGACGTTCTGCTCCTGCTCTTGCGCAGGATCGGGATCGGCAAGGTCTTCCTTCTCGCCTTCTGCATCCTCGTCGTGCATAGCATCCATCTTGTCGTCTTCAGCTTCCCCTTCAGCATCTTCATCTCCTTCTGCGAGAAATGGTTGTTCCTGTATCTTTGAAGAGCCAGCTTCTGTCCCATCTGGCGCAGCTGCAGTACTGCTACTATCAATCCGTTGACGTTTGTGAATCTGCTCGTCAGAGCCTTGAGCGACAGCGGACGACTCCCTGGGGCGCTTGGCTCGTCCTCCACCTCTAGCCATCTTGCGCTTAGGAGGCATGTATATAAGAGAGAAAGATACACGACAGTGTTTAGTTCCTATGTCGAACAGTCCTTGGTGGCTCAGCGTGTGCTGCGTGTGTGGATGACACGAGGACCGTCGCTGTTTTGGTTTACGTCACGTGACAATGAGGTCGCTGTCTGCTTGGGAACTTGCGCTCTGGCTGCCATGGGCGACGACGAGGGCAGAGTGAACGACATTAATCAAAGTTTGCGTCCGTCGGGGACGGTATCAAAATAACAACTTTATGCAGACGGGAGCAACTCCCAGCAGCGCGGAGGCATATTTCCGGACACTTTTGTGATTTCCCTTTGACCTCAATCGGGCTTCCCTTCGCTTCCAACAACTTTCCATGCATGATACTGACAAGTTGCAGAGACAGCATCAACACGTATATTTCTTCCTCTACTCTACAAGTGTCTTCTCCCGTTCTGAAGGTTTCATGTTTCAGGGTTTCAGGGTGGCAACTGGTCAGTGAGTATCCACGGCATTAATGCTACCAGAAGCTCATGCATGTCTGCTTTAGTGTGGGAATATAATATAGACACTCGCCCGCATCCTCCAAGCATATGCAAGAGTACGAACAGTGCGCATACATGACTGCTACTGCTGTGCTCCCTTGGACCTTGTTCATGCAGTACTCTGCTGACAACTCAGCACGATACGAAAGGTATATACCCATACATGATACTGTGCTCGTGGCGCTTGGCGTCGTCGGTCTCACTGTTAAGTTGTCCCGGGAGCTCTGAGGGTCTTCCCACGTGAAAAACCGGTTACTTTATGTGAAATACTTATTACAAAAGTGCAGAAACACTGACAACAGTAAGGTATATGTGTGGTTGAGCTGAGAATTTTATCATTTCGAAGTGTGCTTCTGGCGAGACTCGCAGTGTCCCGAAGGTCACGTGAGCATTTGATCGATAGTATATTCTTTGAGCACTCGCGTACAGTATCTTGCTAAACCCGGTCAATAGGGTTTCTGAGAAGCTGTATATCTCTTCTTTGGTTGTACTATGCACAATTGTTTATGATCATAGGCGTTGCTCGATCTGCTCTGCCCTCGGCCTTAGCTTGTCATCGATTTCCCGTACTGGCTACATGCTTCCATTGGTTTCTCGAAAGTTTCACTGAACATATTCTAGGGTCGCCACCCTTAGGCCTCATGACCTCAGAAGTGACGTTGGTGCTGGTGTCATATCCAATGTTCCAGAACTTTCGACAAATTTTCATATAGCTATAAAATCTCGCTCAACTGCTCTGGATGTCTCAAAGAGCGTCTTGAGAACTCATTACATCTGTATACTTATATCTGTAACACTTCATACAATGTCTCTTTCTACCTACTTCTACGAACCCTTCCACGAACCTTTTTTCACCTTCTCCGATTTTAACCGTCTCTTCGACGCCGCGTGGGATGTTCGAATTCCGAATTCCCAACGTGCTGTGACTCGTGCGAACGGTTCATCTGCGGTTTCTGACCTTCTGCGTCCAAGGCAAGTATGCTCGTGTCCTATTCCCTTCACGCATCATACTAACCAAGCTCATCCAGGATGGACTTGCATGAGTCTAAAGAAAAGGATGAGATGACTGCCACTTTCGAGCTGCCTGGGATGAAAAAAGAGGACATCAGTATCGACGTACACAGCAATCGTTTGGTTGTTTCGGGGCAAAGCACTATCTCCAACGCCCTTGACCAAGAAGGTTACGCTGTACGCGAAAGGCGCTTTGGAAAGTTTTCTAGGACGCTTCCTCTTCCAGCTGGCCTTAAGGCACGTATACTTCGTCCTTTCCATGTTGCAGCGACCTCATATTTTTTCTCTCTGTAGCCAGAAGACATAAAGGCGAACATGGATAATGGTGTTCTCACCGTTCGCTTCCCTAAATCTCACCCTGATCAGGAGCCCAAGAGGGTCACTGTCGCCTGAAACCAAACACAAGAAATCCGAGTTGTAATAACATGATGTAATTTGGCAGTACCAGAGTTTGGGGATTGTCTGAGTGTTTTACTGTAATGTACTGTATGGCATTGGTTCAAATAATATATCGTCTGCGAATTTAGAATTCACCAATCTCTCCTGAGCTAGGCCTGAGAAACCAGCGGAGGGCATTGAATCTGGATTCCTTATTGGTTGGCAAAAGACTAGAGTGGACCTAACTGAACGGCCATTAAAAAATTCAAGACCGGGCACGCGCGTCGATCTGAAGTTGATTGGGCGGCATCATTCGGACAACATTTGGATGCGGCCTATGTGAAATATATATTCTCTAGCCAGGCTGATGTGAGAGATATCATTATGTTTGGACCGTCGAGATCAGCTTTGTGACCGCCGTGGTTTCGAGTTACGAGAACAAATGTCAATGTATACTAGTGAAGAACAGCAGCAAAGGTAATGCCATGATTAATCCAATTCCATGTCATCCTGATTTACTCGACGCTGGCTGCTTTCCACCTGAGCAATCAAAATGACTCATTAAGCAGAGGTATGTTTCAGCGAGGCAGACATACCAAGATCGACCCCATTGAAAGTCCATGTTCATTTTCAACATTCTTTACCTGCAGTAGCAACAACGATTAAACGACTGAACGAACAGCTCGAACAAATATTACCGATGCTGGTGTCGAAAACCCTGCCCCTGAGGGCTTAGAGTGTCCAGACTAGAAGAAGAAAAGAACAGTTAAAATGGGTACACAAAACAGAGTGGAATGGATGACATACTTTAATCGATTCACTCGAGCCAACATAGCCTATAACTTGTCCGTTCATGAGTGGCGCGGAATTTCCAGAAGTCTTCGGGCGTTTTGTCTTTGTAGAGGATGTCTCAGTTTGAGCATGAATAACACCGCTGGACTCACGACGTTCATGTCGAAACTGCTACCCTCCTCCTCCGGCTTACGTTTGATGGATGAAACGAGTTCATCCGAAGCCTCGTCACTGACCGTAACACTGAGTTTTGGCAAGGGATATGGCAGCATTAGTGGCTCCAAGGTGTGTTCTCCGGCCCATTCCACCTCGACACCAGACTGCACACCATATTGATTGAACCGCTCGACGTCTTCGGCGGCGAGAGATGCATAGCCGTAAAGGCGAAGCAGCTCGATCTGCTCAGACATTCTGAGCTTTGCCAGACAAAATTCCGCAGTTCTTGCTTTTCCGACAGTAGAGCAGTCCAGTTCCAGCCTCACAACCTCCTCAAGCCCGCATCCTGGGCGTAGATGTTTGAGAACGCGTGCCGGTATTTGTCCGCTAAGCAAGAGTTCTTGCACCTGGTTGCCATCCAGCAACTTCACGATGTCGCAAGCGTCATCAAGGAGCTCGACCCTGACAACACTAGGGAGATGTATGGGGAATGTCGGCCGTCCATATTGGCTTCCCCAGGTGCAATTGAAGATACGAATGCAACAAGCAGCATCGACTTCGGAGTAGGTGCCATACCCACTGAGTTCAACACCTACCAGTGTGCTGAGCGACTCGGGTTTACTGTCCGAGATCCGGGACAGCCTGACAGTTTCTATTCTGTCAAACATCAGACTGTCTTCACGACGGGACAGTATTTCATCCAGTTCCCAGCCGCTGCCGTCACTTGTTACCTCCACCCTCAGAGTACCCAGTAGCGATGCATCAATGGTTTCGAGAATGTAAAGGGTGCTGCGGAAACTGTCGGAGGTGACATTGAGTTCGTACAGGTCAGCCAAGTCCACATCAGGCTTTGTCACGAGCTCTCCCGGAGGTAAATCTGAGTATACATGCAGCAAGCTTATGGTCTGCAATCTAGGTGAACGGCGAAGCGTCATGAGAAGTTCGATTGGAGAAATGCGTGGCTGGAAGTTGAATAGGTCAAGATTCACAAGGTTGTCGTACGCCGGAGACCACAATGGAATCCTGACGGAATCCAGTAGCAGACTTTCGACAGTACGAAGGCCGTCCACGCGACCTAGTACATCAAGAAAATCTTCTGTAAAATATATTCTACCATAATTACTTTAGTTGTTTACTGTAAATACGCAGCGAATAAGTCCGACTTACATTGGAGGACAATGAGAGCCGAGCTCTCTGTCCATCGTGGCACCATCATCAAAATACAAGTTCTCCTCTGCACTGACGTGAAAGGTTTCGAGGTTGTCGGACGGCGGATTACGGACAAAAAATTCCAAGATAGAATGGATATCCATATAGTCTCTAGGGTGAATTAGAAGCGATTTGAGATATACCATTCGCTGGGTCAAGCACTGATACTCGTCCTCAGCAGGGCAGCCAGCTTTAATGAGGCGGACATGCAAAGGTGCGTCAACATTAGTCCTACTGAGGTAAAGTAATGCCAGTTTCTGGTTTGCAAAGTCGACGTCGCACCAAAGGGACTCATGAGAGACAGCCACCTTTCTCCATAATTGACAGACATGTGAGATGACGAAAGCGTCCAGTTTTTTGGGGAATACGATTTCACCAGCTTCAAGTTCGGGCAGTGGCACTTCGTCGAGTAGGTGCATGAAGATCTGTAACAGCACTTCTTCTGGAATGGCAACTTGGGACTGCCAGGGAGAAAGTATTCGGCTGTTCATGTCGCACTGTTTTCTGATGAATGGATTGCTGTTCAGGCGATTGTTGACACTCACCTCCAGGTGTTGTCGAAACTTACGTAGCGCCAACTTGACAAGTTGCCACTGAAACCTAGCTATATATGTTTCGGATGCATCCCCGTCATTCTTTAGAGGTAACAAAAGGCAAGACCTGTATCATTGGGCGCTATAACATATTTAGATCATGATGTCGAAGTTCCGGCATCGTGACGCGTGACAGGTTCTGGTTCTCGTGAACAACGGGAAAAATACAATGGCCACGCGGGGCCATGGCTTACAAATATTAGATAAGAAGAAGTCGGACATCGGGTCGGTTCGTTTGAATAGCTGATTGAAACCCGAACTTGAAGCTTGAATTTTGAGCCGCTTGATAGGGTCGCGCCTTTCGAATCCTTCTTTGTGACGTTAGCCTTTTATGGTGTCGTGCCGAAGTCGGAAGACCCCACCCGTCGGCTCCCAGTCTCCATATAAAGCATTTTTAAAGGGCAGAAGGATCCTTTCAGTGGCCCCATCTCCCACAGATGGGCTGAGTAACTGAGTATAATGAATGATCTCTTGTAGCTTTACAATTAGTGTCACCCATCACTCGCTGTGGGCCTTTGCGTGATCGCTGGCGTGTGCTTGTACATAGATACGTGTAGCATGGATACACGAGGCTACCATGTGGTGAGCTATGGAAGTCCGTTAGATTTCGAGTCGGATGCGCAGAGGCCTCGCTGCTGACCGTGGCATGGGAGTAATTGTACACGAGTTACAGTAAGGAATACAAGAGCTCATCGAGAGATTTCAACATTGTAAGAGATCTTTTATACATGGTAAATCGAACTGTTCTTGCTTTGACTCGACCGGGATTGCCACTGCACCACGCACATTTTTGGTGATGGCGATGATGGCGTCACATGTTACCGGCAAATATCCCTCTGTGTTTACAGCTACAGGGGGATAGCCACTGCCAGTCCTGGGCTGGACTCTGTAGGGTACCCGAACTTCTAACCGCCTGTGAATAAAGTTCGTCACGCTATGACGTGTGACAAAGCGAGTGTTAGACGTGGCTGATCAAGAGATTGGTGTACTGGATCCTACTGAGCTCGGACTGTCAGAAGTAGCTGTGATATGCGTCGATGTGAGTACACTCACCATCATATCGATCATTACCCATATGGAAATCTATATTGATCGTTTGGCACCAGCGCTCCCTCCCGAAGTGTTTTACTCCTATGTCCTCCCCGATATCCTCTCAGAGCATCTTCATCGTTATCTATTGTATTCGGAAATGCCGGAATGGAACCCCTTCTATACACTGCCCTTGGTTTCTAGACATTTCCGCGCCTCATGTCGCACGTTACTCGTTCATATTTTTGGCCTGAAGGAAAATGAAGGGGGAACGTAAGTCTTTTGTGTGAAAGCTTGACATGCTTACGAAGAGTACTAGGGTCATTAAACATATCCTTGGCTTTACCAAGTCACTCTGGGACCAGGCTAATTTACCCCTCGGCCGTGCTCAGCCTGAACGCCAGCACACGCAGGCACAATTGATGTCAAGCAAAAGCCTCATCCAGGTGTACGTGTGTGCCGCGCTCGCAAAGTGTTTTCTCAACCATGATGTCCTTTGGAATATCGACTTGGAGAGGAGATGGAACGCCGGGGAATTAAACGACGTTGACGAAGAAGATATTGCCGCACACGAAGAAGCATTTGGTTCTAGCACAACTGGTTATATCACTCGAAAGTTCAAAATGCGTGACGATAAAATGCACCGAGTATACCTGCCCCTCACGTGTGCAGTGATACTTTGTGATCTCGTTCGACCGGAGAGGGTGGCATATGTCGCGGCACATTATTTAGCAAGCATAGTGCCTTTGTATGCAACAGGTTAGTTCCTCTACGTCTCCGGATAGGGTATGACTGGGGATGCTGTCCGCAATTAGCTCCTGTCATGCTCAAATACACCCAAGACCTGGAGACGTACATCAGTCGACAGTATATGTTGGAGCTGGTAAGGCGTCATCCCCTCCCAAAGCTCTTCATATGTGCCCTTACTATTTGAAGGAGACATGGGTTGATTGGACGTACCGGACGCTCGATCTTATTCAAGGGATTGGCAAATTGCTCAGTAAGATGCAGGGTAGGGGAAAGTTGGTAAAATCATTCAAACCCAGTCCTTTCATACCACTGGAAGTCATCGATGTATTTGTTCCTTTTTTTCCCTGGGAAACGTTGGACTGATTGTCCATGTTAATGGCGACTTCCCAGGGTACTAACGTGGCAGCCGTATTAGACGAAATCGCCGCTGCGGAGTGGGGGCCAGACACCGACGACATACGCGAATTGGCCAACAAAGTCAGGTTCGACCTTTTGAAGCCTTATGCGTCAAACGAGGGTGATCACTAAAGTTGAAAACGAATCTTGTTGACGTGTTTGCAACTACAACTGTTCTGACTCATCTTGTCTCAAGTTTCTTGCTTCCAACCTTGGGAGGAGGACGGATACTTTTCTTGGAATGTCATACAAAGCATCTCTCAATCATATAACTCCGACAATTGCGTCTACCTATCAAAAGCTTTGGTTACTGCTTCAATTCTAGCTTTGTTATTATCTTGGAATGTTTATGAAGGAACAAATGGACATGTAATGTAGACCTGCCTTGGTACCTGCGGTCTGAGAAACCGTCGGGGAAGATAGGAATCACACGATAATAAGGGGTTGAGATGGGAGAGTTACAATAGTTTGTTTGTAAAGATCATCCGGTGCCATGGTCTTACGTGTCGCGCCGGCCAAGCGGGCGCCTGTTCAAGAGGTCGCCGAGGGCGCTTTCGAGTCAATGATGTGCGATACTTTTTGTGCACGTCGAGATAATGACTCTACTAGATGTAAATCTCCATCGACGGACTCAATGTTAGTAAATTTAAAGATGCTTATTCTATCTTAACTAACCCGCAAACGTTATTTTTTTTTTTAGATATTAGTAAAAACTTCGACCGGTGTTTTTTTCGCGTCGCTAGAGGTGACTCTCAGATCTCCAGGTCCCATACGACGTCACTCCAGCTAGGTTGCACCGCAAGGGAGAGTGAGATGAAGCACGCGCGTGGTCCCAGGCCAGAACCAAAATCCGGGAAAAAAGCGACTGCCATAATGTCTTTGTGCATCCGGCTTGCGCTCAAAGTTTGATTCCCTTCAAGATCAGGTCGACTTCCTATCTTTGAGTATCGTCAATTGTGGTCTTATCATTCACACATTCCAACATCCTTCATGTTGGGAAGAGGCCTTTCCGGGTTTCCAGACGTGGCCTCAGCATGTGCCTTGCGTTGGAAATGAAGCTAGATGAAATAACACAGGGAGCAGACATCGCCAAGACATAACTTTATCACGACTCAGGAACTCAAGGTTTGACTGCATCTTTATAAACTATGACACTACGCATAAGCTTTACAGGTTTCATCATCTGATGTCAATGCGGTTTGATTTTTTTTTGAGACAGATGCATTGAGGTCGTTTATGTATGGGCATCTTTGCCAAGGAACTTCCTTCCTCTTTGAGCGATGTAAGTTTCTTTGCAGTAATCGCCCGTGTATGTAGCACTGTGAGCGTCGTATTTTTCCTCTAGAACATTTACAGTCAAGCAAGTTGACAGTTTTTTTGTACAAGGGTTGGCTGAGACCTACTTATGACTTGGTGTTGACGCCACGTTCTCAAAGGTATTCATGCACATCCACTCGTTACCATTACACACTCCACCTGATCTAGACAGTGAGATCTTTATGTGTGGATATACGACACGGGAAGGGATCATTCCTTTGGCTGTAGTGTGCACACGGTTACCCGGAGTTTGTGTCACTGTACTTTCCGGGCAGAAAGTCAAGCTGCAGAAGGGTCGTAAGGTTCGGCCACTTTTACTGACATTAATGTGCTGTATTGCTTATCTACTATCCATCAGCGGCATCTATTTATTCTCTTGTCGGGTGATTACACTCTTTAGGCGCGATAGTTTCTATTCATTGATTATCGGGGACAGGAGTTATGCACGGCGCAGAGCACAATGGGACGTCTGGTTGTCTACAAGATGTATGGGTCGACTTCATCTCGTACTCGAAAGTATCTGTCCAGGACAGCCAACGCCAAATCACCCGCTAAAGGTATATCGAACAGCAGGACGCGCTGCTCCCCTCGACGACAGTCACAGCTCTCAGAATTTTTCACGGAACGTACATAGCTGACGCAGAATATCGAGGCAGAGTCCATCATCTGGAAGACATTGATTAAAGAAGGATATGCGCAGCCCAGAAAGATTTCTAAAGTTTACATGGGTCACGCAGGGATAGCGGGTATCCCGATGTGGTCACGCACACTTTGTGTGGGTTAGTTATGATGTGCCAATAGAAGCTGCCAAACCCTTGCAGTGTAGCAGCGCGTGTACCAATTCACTGCAAGTCCCTGGTCAGCTCAGGGACATCAGTTCATCGCGCATTCCCTCCCGGAAACCCAACTCCCCAAGTTCTATCAATTGAAAAAGTTCACACCGGCACCTAGATGCATATAACGGCCAATGTGTACGGAGTGGTTGAGCGAGCTCAGTGTTCTGTAGCATCGTGGCGTAGAAGCAGTTTTTTAATCTACGGGACGATACTTCTCCCATGCAATTTTTACATTTCTAGTTCAAAGGCTTCTGCTATTTCAAACATCTCGAGAAAGAGCCAGTCGTCAAGAGCAATGATAACAGGAATTTCAGCGTGCAAGCAACTCTGGAAATTGTGTTGAAATTCTAGGCGCGGGTGTTAAGGACATAAAAATCAGCGCTTCCACGAGTGTTGAACGAGACACGCCCACCTGTGGAATGATGTTGTTTTCATAGCTCATTGGTTAGCGCAGGTTGGACACGCCCCCGCGATTGTTGACTCGTATTGCTCCCTGACGGTCCTTATCACTCGGCATTTATGATGACGAGGACAAGCAACCTGCGTTTGTGTGCATGTCGCACAACCAGGATCAGCCCCCTGGCCGCATTGCGGAGAGTGATTTGGGCTTGTGAGGCACATCGAAGACAAGCATGGACGGAGGTGCTGCGCGAGATTGGTGACGTGCCCACAGAGGAGATATTTAATGTTGCCAGTGGTGAGGTGGAGACACATGATGGTTAAAATTATCTTCTGAGATGGATGGTGAGCTATTACACGCAGGCCTAGGTACCTAAAAGTACGAGCTATATCAGAGACGTCCAGGAAGAACATAAGATACTCACGTACCTCACAAGATATACGAGGAGTTGGAGAGCGCAAACCAAATCAGTTGGCTCTCGAGTCCTTAAAACAAGGCATATCTCTGGGGTTATGAATTATCGACACATCAGCAGTTGGAATACTCTAACCATATCCCGGGAGAGGGGTCGGTCGGCAGCAACGAATAATGCACATCCAGGCGTATCACTAAAGAAGTGCGCCGATTCGAAATGGAAATGAGCAATGTGGCGTGTCATATGTTTTCTGAAGGGTGGTTGGGTTGATAGTACAAAGCTCTAGCTTTCCAGCGCTCAGGAAGAAGCTACCGGCACTAGCGCAGATGTTGCACACCCAATGCGGATTTGAATGGTTTCGTCCTAAAGATCGTTCCCAATGGTTCGATTTTTGGAAGACACAGCCACACCTACTGGCATGACGCCAGGTAATTATCAACTTGGCTCCGCTACACTAAGAAACACCTCATGATCCCAGTTGATGTAAGATGAAGTGGAAAGTGGGAGAGACTGAGAGATTGGATGGTCCAGGAAGTGAAGAAAACAATAACATGGCTAATATTCTGAAACATCACCCTGTCAGACATAAGTACTTATAGAATGAGTTATACTTGTGACATACAGAGGGGATTATTTTACGCCAACAATACATAGCACGGCAACTGTTCCTGTCGAGATTAGAGCCGAGCATTGCCATTTGAAAAAATAAGAAATAATCACCCTTAAGAAGTCCCGCCGCTACCGGTGTACTTATCTCTGCAGAAAACTTGGAATGAGAAATATACCTGGCGTTATTCCGCAAGAATGATCGAGAAATTGAACATCCTATGTCTAAAGTGCTGAATTGTAGCTTGAATAATGAGTACTAGCAAATCTCGGAAAAGTGATGTTGCGTGAACCGGATCCACAATCCACACACTGTATGTATAAATCAATGGCAAGGGGTACGGCCACTGATGGCTTGTTGAAGGCCTTCGGATTAAGTGTGCTATAAGTACGTCCCACGCTCGCACTGACGATAAGAAAAATTCAAGTTGAACGCTGAAGAGCATTGAGCTTAAACAAACGCACATTTTGCCAGACATGGAATTTAGCCGAAAAGTCTAGCGTCCGGCCTAAACGGTCATATGATACAGCAAGCCGACTGCCGGGCCTCATGCTCATGAAGATCATACCTATTTTGGTGGGCGTGGACCGGTGGTACCTATATCCCGACCATCAAATATATAGGAGGTCAAAGCACTGGTCTGTGCCAGTGCCACGGGATCTTCGGGAAATTATAACCGGACTGCGGGACATGATATATTGATATAAGTGGGCAACGGCAAAATTCATGGCGGCCGTTGTTAGAAAGGAAACTACGTGCATGAGGCGCCTTCGACCTTGGAGGTATGGATAATTGAGGTAAGCCTTCAAATCTCACTTGAGGTGGTGCCAATCGAAGCTTAAATACCAGCGGCGGGAGGATATACATCCGGATGCACTTGTATGAATCAGAAGGTTGACAATAAATGATACATTCAGCATGGTATTATTCAAATGTGTCAAATGATATGGCCCACTCCCTGAGGAGAGAATTAGCGCGCCCGTGAATCTCCTCAGAATGTGTCCCCCAGTCTGAACGCGCAACTTCACGGAGATTGTGAACAATACTGGTTACCTGCAGAAATGCGTGTGAAATGGCGCTCCCGTACGGGTAGGGGGTCATTTACCTGGAGCACTTCGCATGGTATCGAGGAGCTTCGTGGGAACGACTGCACTAGTCTTCCAGTTCCTTGCATTTCCTTGATCAGAAGCTCTGTGTCCTCAATAAGACCTAAGGTTTGGTGCATCCATTTGACCCAAGTCTCCTTGCAAACGATAAGTGTGTGTGGAAAGACAAACGGAAGGTCACTCCCAGAGTGCATCTGGACACTCACCCCTTCAATTCTATGTTCCCGAGTTATATAGCTGTGTAAATCTTGGGAATATTTGAGCATAATGGGAGCTATAATAATTAAAATCAGCTTCCAATCAGGTTTTTTCAAGATGAGCCACGAACCAGTTGATAGGAAGGGAACTATGTCTGCGAGGTACTCAGCAACTACTAATGCCAATCTTTCCGGCAGAATTGAGTCGCATAGCTTCATTGCGCATGTCAACGGCAGGAAAAGCCTATGCATCGTCTGGTCTGGCATTCTGGATCTTCCTACGCTTTCTCCAATGTCGTTGCATGGCTCATCCACACCAAATAACCTGTGCTCTAGAGTAGCAAACTGCCAGTCTCGTTCGGCGGGCCCGATGTACCTTAGGACGTCATAATTGAGAAACGATCGTGTGAGAGCGATACACATGTAGATTCGGATAAGGCTGCTTCCTCCCATGAGTTGAGCATAAGTGTATTCAAGGACAGGACGAGACGTTTCTGGGGAACGCCTTGCTTGGCTCCAAAGGGATTGTGCAAATGACAAAATATCGTGGATCACTCTAAGGACGAATTCAGGGCTGTGTAAACAGAACATTGAAGATTGTATATAAATTGCTGCATACCTAGGATCTTCGTCCTTGTTCAAGCCAAACATTGTTACCCAAAGCGACCGACAAGTTTGGAGAAACGAAAATGACACAAGCGGAAGCGTATAAAAAGCATGCCAGCATGGAGCGACCGGAGCAACAAGCAATAAATGGAGGTGTTCTGAGAGTATGTCTGGGATAATATGTGAATGAACCAAGTCATAGGGGAGTGAAGGCGACCTGGCAGAAATTGCAGAGTCTGGTTGCCGCATCCTGCCAGCTTCAATGTCCTAAAAATGAGCTGGGGTTTTAAGCGTCAGTATGCTTTGGTGCCATGATTCTACACGTGCATCGATTCAGCGTGCACATATGAATTGCCCGGGGTCCCGGTGATCAGCTGTCCTGTCAAGGACAAGCCTGCCTTGGAGCAAGAAGTTCAAGTCCGTCTCATAAGAATCAGAAAACAAGATCTAGGAGGAGCGTTTCTGTAATAAGAGAACGCGAAGCGCGCGTCACGCGTGCCAAAGTTGACCTGATCTATTCCGGGCTATATGCCGTCTACGGCACACTTCTGTGCCCAGATTACTTAGACGAGGTGATCCTCTGCTTAAAGATCCCATATCAATGCCCTGACGCGGTTACAGTAATTGTATCGTTCGATGCGATTACGGTACGGTAGGTGACAGGTGTATGTGGCTGGCATGCATGCATTGGGTTCGCTACACGCGTTGTATGAGAGCCATGGCACAATCCATTCTATTTGTTATCTCATACCAAACACCGGCTGCCTTGAGTCATCGTTATGACTACAGTCAGGGATAAGTGTTGGTCAGTCAAGCACTGTAGAAAGAATAGGCGCCAAGTTCCAGTTTCGCTGGCACTACAGCTAACTTATAGTACAAACTTGTACTGATATTTAGACCACAAAATACTATTTTACAGAGTACTAAAAATCAGTACCATATAAGTACTGATAACTAGGTACAGGAAAAAAAAGGTGTCAAACAACTAGCTGCAAATTCCAATTGGCCACCAATTTGAAGGCCACTGCCAATCCAACCAAGTGCAAATACAAGTAAATCTGTCACACAAGTGGGGGGACATGAGTGCAGGGATGCAAGTGTGAGTGTGGGAGGGAGAGTGTGGGGATGTGAGTGTGAGTGTGGGAAGAGTCAGCATGCCCTTCAAGAGCTTGCAGTGATGATAATGCCATTGACCCAAGAGTTTTTTGGTACATGAGGGAATATACTCACATGGTTTCTTGTCCACCATGGTATGGGTGATTTACACAGCACTGTTGTGTTTTTATGAAGTGATTTCAGATTCTGTTATCTTAGATACCAGGCTCTATTCTTTCTACTACCACCCTCCTTCCTTGCCTATCATAGTTTATCATACTGATGGATCACATACTTGATGACCCTGCAAAAGTACAAGGTAAGTGCAGTCAGCCTACAGCCCTAGTTACCCACCAGTCTTATCACCAATCTGTAACCACTTTGGTGCAATAAGGATTTTTCATGCAATGGCATCCAGAATGAATGCAAATTCCATCTGGAACTCCATATATAAATGTAGGTCATTGTACTTCATTATTATCACATGCATATATTACCACATATGTTTCATGAATAGCCACAGCAGAGTCCCACCAGGTCACAAAGAAAGATATCACTCAATCTGCCACTAAGAACAAACAGATCATCAAGGCTACACCATCTATTCTTATCATCAGCCAGTAATTGTGATTCTGAACCTGGTAATGGAACTTATATTAAAAATAACAATGCAATAGCTATTGATGATGTGGACACAGGTAACACTAACTGTGATGGTAACTGTAAGGGAACTGGTTGCTCAACCAACTGGACTTAGCTGCTGTTTTGGAACCCTTCAAGACTTTGGTGTTATTACTAACGCCTCAATCTATCAGAACGTGTCGTTTACGAGGCTTCAAGAATATTAAACAATGCTGCAGCACAACTCCGGAAATAATTTAATATTTGTACCTTGGTTGCAATCCGTGTAATAACCAATCCAAGTTAATACAGCTGGAAGGCAATGTGTTTCTTAGCAGCACTGAACAATAAACTATTAGTCTGTAGGCTCAAGGACACTATCGGGGTCCAAGCGTATTCCAAAAAGAGGAATACACTTGACAGGAGAGTTTGTAAGTGGACTGACCAGATAATCTGTCAATGCACTGCAATAACAAAC
>QFFB01006057.1:0-19928 GCA_003316465.1 Ramaria cf. rubripermanens
CCCAGGAAAGGCCATAGTCCCGCCGAATAGAGCACCTTCTCGAGAACAGTTTATGGCAAAAGGGCACTTCGGATGCTGTTGACTGGAAATGTAGGTTGACTTTCGAGGGCATCCACACATCGGCCCAGATCACCAAGATATCGTGAAGGAAATCCTTCAAGGTTTCTCAACCGTAGCCGTAAAACGAGCTCCCGGGTTGAGGAGAGGCATAGAGGTGCTACCACTGTCTGAGAATGTGGCGAAACAGAACCAAGTCTTGCGTTGCTTTGGACAAGATCAATGAGGTCGAAGGCAATGTATGTTGGCTCCGGAGTATCCAAGTTTGGTGACTGTGGAGCAACCACAAGCATGCCTGACAGACTGTTTGGGGTGGTATCAAGCGCCTCTTGTAGTTCGACTGCGTGCATGAACAGACGACGGTTGAGGAATCTAGATGAAAATAGAATTTTCACTTCATCCTGGAACGATGGCTTTATCAAGGAGTAGGCATTGGTGGCAAATGTGTTCGGCAGCTCAGCGACAGGACAGGGCCATTTCTGGAAGAAATGCTCGGCAAGTGATTGACATTGTGCGTCGTGGAGGGTGTCATAAGCTTTTTTTTCTTCGAGCCGCAGCGTCCCACAGCCTCTCCCCGGAATGACTCACCAGCCTCACTTGACGACTAGATTCGAAAGTTATGCAATGCTTCTCAGCAAGACCTTTAATTTCCTTTATTTGCAGGGTCTGCCCAGGTAATAGATTAAACTTCTCGTCTTTGGGAAGTGAGGAGGCTGCCCGTTGGAAGATAGGCTCCGGAGAAGTGTTTGTTGCCACCGCACGCAAAGCATGTACGAGTCCAATGTCGAAGTCGGACCGATACGAAAGAATCCCCAACGCAAAAATTAAACCATAGAGATCTGTTTCTTTTGAGGCTGATGAGCAAAGTGTAAAAAGAGAGAACCATGTCTCGCTGGGTGATTTCGAAAGCCAAGCATTTGGGTGGTCAAAGAAAAGATGGGGGTCAAATCGAGTTGAGAATGTGCTCCAATTTCGAAACTGTTTCCATATGTTGGGTAATACATCACGTTGGGTCGACCATTGAGCGACGAGCGAGGCCGTCTGGAAAACGATGCGCTCTTTGTCCGTAGACTCACTATTTGATGGGTCCAGAGAGCCATCTGGGAAGAAACGGTGGTCTACGTATCGGTAACCGAGATCATCGAGAATTGTCATATCACGGGGAATCCAACTTACCGACGATTGAGTTTATTCGATGACTTTCCGAGCCAGGTATCAGTCTACAGTTTCGATGCTCTGCCCGTTCCCTCAATGCTACTGCTCCTCGATACTTGAGCGCGAATGCTGTAGCTGTCGCATAAAACAGAGCCTGATTACCGCTGTGGTTAAAAATCCCCTCTACGAGCGGCGCACACAATTCACTCTGCGAGAGCGGTGAGATAGTGTCATTCCAGTCAACCTGCTCCATCGACGTGGGATGCGCAGGATGGTAATGGTATCTTCTAACAGGTCTCAAAGCGTGAATTAACCTAAGCCACTTTACGTCCGTTTCTGTGAGGTGCGTAAACGCAAACGAATGTGCTGATTTCAGCATCGCTATGGCTTGTTGAACCCCAGTTCGATGCGTGAGAGGGTCAGCTAGATGATATGAGGTTAAGATGTGGAGATAAGCTAGAGGTACCAGCTCGTTAGTGTTCCATCGCCTACGAGACGTCCAATGAGCTCGTCAACCTCATAGATGAATATCCTAATTTTCAGACCCGCATCCTCACGGGGTCTGATCGTGGTTTCGGGTTGCATTATCCTAAGGTTTGGAGTGGGGGATACCGGTACCACGAGTTGTCCATCTGGAACGATAACCTTGCGTCTTCCGTTCCCGTCATTCGACTCGAGAATAAGTTTATTTTTTAATCCGAACAGTGAGCCGATAGATTGTGCGGATGCAATAGACAGTCCAGGAAGCTCCTTGCACTCTAGGCGCCCCTGAGCACCTACTGAGAAGTTCAACTTGTATCGTAGAAGGAATATCGTTAAGTTTCCTGATGAGTATGGCGTGTGATTGCGACTGGCTTCCTGATAGGGCTCCCAAGTGACAAGTAAATCGGCGATGTCCGCCTCCAATGGCCAGAAGATAATGGAAAGTCTCCGTAAAACTGGACTTTCTGGACTCAACATTGTTACGTAGAGACCTTCTGGGGTAGTCCTCGTAAGCCTGGGATGGCTGGTCGGCCTTGCCATGGGGTCCGCTATAAAACGCATGCTCCAGTCAGGGAACAATGAAGGATCCCATCCAGAGGACGCCTGGTAGACTTGTAGACACCGCGATGATCCGTGAAATCTACAAACTGTGCCTAAAAGTAGGGCATTGGGCACGTCTCCTCGCAACTTATCATGGGGAACAAACTCTGACACTTCACGTGAACGGACGTCTCGAGTACGAATTAGCAAGTCGGGGCCGATCCTGCAAAGATGAACCTAGTTATAATTAGACCCAGTTATAAGAAGCGCTGACAACATGAATACTACCTACTTCAAAGTGGTTGTGAACATTACGCCTCAGCTGGTATTCCATCCCGTTCATGGTGGAAGGACCACCACTCATCGCATACTACAGTGCATACATTAGCCATCTTTCGCCCTGATATTTGAGAAGCTGCCACCAACTTGATTTGGAAAAACACTCTGGAACAAGGGATGCTGGAGGACATCTTTTGGGAGATTTCCAACTGTTTTCCCATCCACCAGAAAAGTTCCATCAAGCACATTCAGATGAACATAGCAGGCCTTGTCGATACCGCCATGATCAGATATTTGGCAAGCTATCCAGCGATCGCTGATTTGTCGCCATGGGACTGAAGGGTCCCGCAGGAATCCTTTCTGCCATACAAGACGGATGGCGCCCTCCGGCCCCTCATCATTATCCAGAATTGATCGGATAAGAAGGTTATTTACCTCCGCGGATAGCATTACATCACTTTCCACAAGGTAGCGTAGATGTGTTGGCATGGTAAACAAGCTACCTGGAACATTGTTCTGGAGAACAATGGCACATCTAACGAAGGTGGAGATGTTGTTCGGATCCATAAAAAGGTAAGTGACTTTAGACAGATCCAAGGCAAATGTAGAACGGCAGGCAGCGGCGAGCTGGATGACACGGTTCTTCATCTTGATAACAAAGTTAGCCGTGGGGTCTACCGGTGTACCTTGCGCCTCCAGGAGGTCAAGAACCTGATCCAACCACTTCTCCAGTCTGTCGAAGACTTGACAGGAACTTCAAAATATCCTTCTGAACGACTTCGGATTCGCTCATTGAGAATAGGTGACAAGCTAAAATGCTGAGTGTCGACGCGGTCCAGCCTTCTTGCCAATTGTCACAAATGCGATTAAGTCGGCCACGAAGCACACCCACGGCTTCTTTTCCGAAAGCCTCTTCCTTAAGATCAATGTGAGACTCTCGATAGTCCAAATCGGACTTTTTCAGCCTGCCAGGCGGCCTGTCGAAATAAGAGATGAACATTGGGGTCTCTGAGAGCCATGGTCCCCCTGACTAGCTCCAGCATCATGTTTCGCCACTGAAGCCGATTGCCTGAGCGAACGGGTCCAAAAGCCTCCCATTCCTGGTAAGATAGCTCTATCGGGCACTCTGATTGACTAGCAATGACCATGTTAGGCGTATGGCTCGTGCCAATCGTAGTCGACTCAAGTGATTTGTACGGTCCAGACAGTGGTTTCAGGGTGCATCTTTCGCGGATTTAGATAATGGGAAATTCTTCTGGAACCCATTCACCGATAGAAACGTTGTATAGCTGGTACCGTAGGGATGCTCTTTTACAACTGCGGTCTCAGCACATGGAAACTTGCACTGTTGGCCGAGGAAAGATTTTTCGGTGGAACCTATAGTTATTTCCAGAGGAGAAGAATACGAAGAAGGGAACTCTTGAAGGGCAGGGTATTCATTCAAAACAGGGGTCGGCGGTTCGCGTTGCCTCCCGCCACGAGTGTAGAGAGAATAGCGTTGAACCAGGCGGTAAGAAATATCACGCCAAACACCAAATGGCTTCGGCAGACGTAGTTCGAACACTACAAGATGACTGTGGATGCGGTCTTCAGGTAATGGCCATTCAAGGAGAGTAATCCTCATCCTATCAAGGTCCTCTTCTACAAGGCATTTCTGACACCTTTCGGGAATGTGATGTCATCCATAGTCACCGTACGCGTCTATCCAATCTTCGTATTGACACGAACACCAGTCATTTTCGCGCTTCCGTAGACAATACTCTTCATTTCGGCTAGCACAGTCTATTTGTTTGTCGGCTTTCGATGCAGCTGCTTGCAATTGAATATTTGCCAACAGTTCCTGTAGATCGCTGTCTGTCTGGAAATAACGGGCCGCAAAAGAGTGCTCGGGAGAGTTTACATCACCGACGAACCTGAAAAGAGAGTGCTGAGGATATATTGCGTCGTCGTGGCGATGGCTGAGATGATTCTCGACGGCCCGAAGTCTCTTCATTTTACAGAGCGTTGGTAGGGTGAGAGGCTCAAACAAGGAGATGGAGAGCTCGGGTGAGTACTCCATGAGTGAGGAATGGCTTCCACGGCCGTCTTGTCAAGTGAAACCCAGAGTTCTAGAATGACAAGAAAGACACGGGAGAATTGTTCTGGATTGTTCAGCGAATCAGCTATACTGCTAAGACAAGTGATCATCTGTCTCAGTATCTCCAGTCGTGTAAATCAATGGAAATCCAACGTTCTACATCTAGGATAGCGAACCAAATTCAGAACCAGCGACTCCTTTAGGGATTGCCGTGGGTAGAGACAGTCCTGTCTTGCGGAGATTATTGTTGACAAGAGTGGCCTCGAAATGTCCAGAAGAGAAACGACTACCCCGTTGCTGCAACTGACTTTCGCGATTGTAGACGGGGGACAGGTAGTTTCGGCTCCCTGTCAGAGCAAAAAATTTAGCCACACGAATCTCATCTCTAGTTGGAACGGTCCACGGCAGTGGCTTAGCTTCCAACTCCTGGACGTGCCGCCACTGCTTGTCAAGGAGTTGCCGACAAGACTGACTTTTTATGATGTAATCGAAGGGAAAGCCAGCGTGGACCAACGATTGAAGTTTCCAGATACGTGTGGCAATTTTGGCGTTCATCGTATACAACAGATCGTGGCTCGGTCCGGCAGTGCAGGCCTTTGCAAGAGCTCTAGCGAGGACGTATGTTATGAAAGTCTTGTATCCGTATCGCTCATCTATTTTCCGTTCCAAAAGGGACGTCTGTAGGGCCACTCTTATAACCATTGGGGATCCCGACGACATGGATTACATAAGCTCCGGTTGCAGTAGCACGTGATCATTGATGCGTTTTGTAACGTACACGGTGCTTGAAGCCAGGGCGCTGACATCAGAGGTCAAGACTCTTGCGATACCACCTAGAAGCTCGGGGATATAGCGGATATCAGGCACATCGCAACATTTCTCCCGCTCTGATCTGGCCTTGACGGTGACAGGTACGGGCTCTCTGGAATCCATGGCCACCAAAATATGTGCATAAAGATTTGGCTGACATGGGATTGCTTGGCATGGAGAGGCGTGGACGAGAGGGAAATTGTATGACGAGTTTACCACGGGGCACACCAAACGGATGTCTATATGCACGCCACCTTTACTAAGGTGTGCGAATGGCGTGGAAGTAGATCCGCATGCACTGGCACTCGATTTTAGCATGTTCGGCTCAGGTCCTTGATCTCGCCTTCGGATGCACGGTCTCGTGCAGTCTGATTCTGTGGGTTTATCTCCCGCTTGACGCTCGGGACCAGTTCTTACAGGCGATCCTTACCCCATGTTGCGCGAGACCACTAGGCACAACCACACAACCATAAGAACACAACACCTTGACACAAGCAACTCCCAAGCCCACGCAGAGGATGGACCCAGTCTGATGGACCCAAGCTCGTATGGCAATTAAGACAAACATGCCATCTTAAACCTCGCAGTCATCGCCGACGCGTACGGCTCCATTATCAACCACCGTTTTACACACCCAATACACCAGGGATACATTGACAGTCTTTGCCATAGACCCGCCCGCCTCCAAAGCCATCTTCCGGAACGCCATCGGCGCCTTGTAATACATTACATCGGGAAGAAGAAGCAATCAAGCGACACCTGTAAGAAGCGGAAAACACAAGGCATGGGGTCGCGAACCAACGACGCAGGAGGAGCAGGCACAGGAAGTAGAACATCACGAAGTCCAGAGAAAGTCACAGGAAGCTCCGATCATCGACATGGGTCCGTTTCCGATCGGCCAATGCTGGATATATGCCCACACCAAATGCAACAGATATAAATGCACATCTGATTCCGATCCGTTCCATCGCCCGAGTTGGTATCAGTAACATCGCCGGATACGCAAAAGTGCAATCCCTATACTTAAACCCCGATGTCCTCAAGAAATGATAACTATTACGCACTGCTGACAAGAGGCACTGCGTCAATGCCATACTGGTAATTTCAAAGCTGGTATTGGTTAAAGCAGGCTGTGGGAGAGGGATAAGATAACGCCATCCAACTTGAAGCAGGTATGCATGAAGTGTCTACAATACTGAACTTTTCGCTATCGTCAATTACTCACATGACATCGATCTGTACAACAGGAAAAGCTTCCAATGGGGCAAGTATTTAGTCGGGCGGATTGAAGGGGGAACAATTCGCGAATGTAGGTCCATACCGTGGGAAAATAGACATTGAAATCCAGAAACTCAGCGCCGAACCGGGACAATAAGAAATTTCCTTTATAGGATAAAGTTTGATGAAAGGTGGTTCTTTCCTGTTCTGCTCTCCATATTGACGGAGGTGCCGCTCAGAGTAAGTATCAATTCATCTCCACCACGATTGCTGACCGTGCTGTCGATTCTCATAGACATACCATCGCACCTCAGTGCGTTCGAAGTATGGCAGAAAGTGTACCTGAAACTTAACGTTAAGTGGCACATTTATTCACCACGGGGGCAAAAATAAACTCTATGCGGCATTCTAGCGAACCGCCTATCTTAGTATCTTGACAGCTTCTATTCTGGCAGGCATTGCCGCACTGATGCACACGTAAAAGTAGTAGCGGCAACGCGGACCATTTGCGTGAATAAAAGCCCAATTCCTTGCGCCATTCGCAAAACGACCCCCAACTTGTCGGACTACCACCACTCTTGTCCTCGACCACCAGAGCTACATTTTCCCAGCAACAGCATTCGCGAATGTCTTACTACTCTGTGACCCATGCCCCAGACGTAAACGTGAGTACACGATGGCCGCTCATTGTCCCCTCCCTCTACCTTGAATGCCGCAGACCATGTGGGATCCAGCCCATGTCTTTCTGTTGTGCAACTTGGGCTCCTTGAGAGTCTGATTAACCATTATATTTCATTCTCACTGTGCGTACTACTTTCCGGTACTGACAGCGGATGCAGGTTTATAAACTACCCGAACTGCGAAGTCTTGGGCTACTTGATCAAGACGTGCCACCGCTACCATTGGATTGGGGGTTAACCCTCCCACCTATACTTCACCCACATCGGTGGGAAGGGCAATGTCCGTCACCACCGAATGTCCCTACTGTGCATGTGCTGCAATGCCAGCAGCCCTCGCACAACCCCCAAAACTTTATACACCCCGTATCTGGGGACGCCGCTATGGTAGAAGGCATTGCCTCCGATAGGAGTGACAAGGTTGTGGACAGTTGCACGAGGGTCGCCCTACCGCGTGAGGAAGAAGTCATCACCAAACCGATCCCGGAACCGAAGAAGAAGAAGGGAAAGAAAGGAAAGACTTCAGCACAACGCGTCTACACACATTACTCTTATATCAAGGGTGTGCGAATGACGTGGAAGCAGAATTAGATTGTCCGACCCTGTTCTGTTGTCCATCGATCTCTCCATTGGATGTGTGTCTAGTTATCATCTGATTCTGTGTATCCATCATCTATCACGCTAATTATCTCCATTTCTTGTGTCGAACGTTTACCGAATCGATGAGGACCTGAGCACCAACGCGGCAAATGCTCTCATGCCGGACCGCGCTGCATCTTACCAACCTGAGCGTGACATCGGTGATCTTAAATTGACAATGTGAATTAATGGGTGAATCAAATCAGTAGTGCTCCTCAGTGATATTTGTCTTCTTGTCATCCATGTCTTAACCAGTCTCCATAGCATGCGTGTTGTTTAGCAACAATCTCGCTGCCATGACATCCATAGACCCAGCGGCAAGCTAGGCTAACCATGCACGAATGTTCCAAGGTACAGTAACAGGATGAACTGCTTTGCTATGATACTTCTGTCTTCCGGCCCACGCACCATATGTCAATATTCCATCGCGAATGCTGGTTATGTAGAGCTCGAGCCTCCTTGACGATGAGATTCTCTGATGTCTTGTGGGCAAGCGTTCTCTCACACAGGTCAAAAGCTAGGTCTGAGTGGACAATTCAGCCGAAGGCGAGGGTGTCCGAGAGGTTCAGTGAGATCTCTGAGACCTCCAAGCCCTACACGCATGTGTCCAACACCGTTCTATATTGTATTCGATGCTTGGCCTCAAGCGGATCTTTGCCCAAAATCGCATGCGAGACTAGCAGGCACAAGCACAAAATCCTTTGCGCTGACAGGAACATGACACCTTGACACAACCGGCTCCCAGGCTCACGCAGAGGATGTACCCAGACTGAGAAAATCTCGCAGTCGCAACCGATGCGGATGACTCCAACATCAACTACCGCTCTGCGCACCCAATGCACTAGGGAAATATTGACAGTCTTTGCCATGGACCCAGCCGCCTCCAAAGCCATCGTCCCGAACGCCATCAGGGCCTTGTAATAACTAGATCTGCCTGAGCGAGTATGTCTGGATAAATGAGGACTGCGCAGACAAGGAACTTGGACAGCAGGAAGAGGCATTAAGCGAGTGACACTTGGAAGAGCCGGACGACACAGCAGGGACGGAAGCAGAACATCAAACTATAAGACCGCCACAAGAAGCATCGATCATCGACATGCATCCCGTTTCCGATCGGCCAGTGGACCACAGTAAAGGCACTGGCATCAACGGCGACAGTAATGAACATCTGAATCCAATCCATTCTGTGGACAATTAAAACATGCTCGGACCGATAGGCTCGCGTACCTACTTGTACTCACGTCCTTGTATTTCATCTTTATTTGCTTTTAGTGACCCTGTTCACGTTGGTACATTTTAAACCTCCTTTGAGCCCTTTGCCTTGGGCCGTTTTTGACAGTAAGAATCCGCTCTGGTGTCACGCAGGTCGGAGCAGACAATTCAGCCGAAGGCGACGATGTCCAAGAGGCTCAGTGAAATCTCTGAGACCTCCAGACTCCAGTCTGTCATGATGGGTCCTCGAAAATCATCCGACATGTGACGCGACTTGTCTATCCAAATGAGATGGGGCAGATTGCAAGATAGTTAGACGCGGAGGCACGTGTGGGTAAACATCTTACCGTAAGTTGCTGCCTGCCTTTGGACCTGAAGGGAGTACTTACGACAACGATGATGTCGACGTCCATGTCGGGACGCTCCCTGATTTCTGTGGATGGATATGTTCCTCCTCCGAGTAGTCGTCTGCCACCTGCACGCTTAAACCTTGTTTTTTTTTTTAGGTTGGCCGTCTGATGCCTCCATATACGCCGTATCTCCGTCTTTTCCACTCGCCTACCCTTTAACTCAGCGGCAGGGGCGTCAGGGGAGTTCTGGCGACCAACAAGGAACCCAATTGTATGACATGGAACTTCCACAAAGCGTTGGCCACCAAGCTAGTAAACGGCCATTGAACCGGTAGGGTAAGATTGGGTGACTTTCTACTTCCCAACGCGTCAACGGATCAGTGTTTCATAGTGTTCATGAGGAACCGGAGTAATTTGGCATAGTGCCCAACGACCTTATGACCAATTGAACAGATACACGCTTCAGCTCACAACTCGTAAAGCTCGTAAAATCCCATCAAGAACCCCCACAAATAACTTCCTCCAACCGAGTAACCTGCTGCCATTCATCGCCGTCGGATTCCCATTTAGTAACTCAGCCGCCCAAAATACGTCCCCTATGTTTACCCAGTCAACCAACAAGAAATTAGGATTCCTACCCCCATTGAGTGGGGCGCACGAACTCGCCCCAGCGAGGACAGAAGGGGCTCCATTCGTGATAGATGCGCGTGCCCTATCCGGGATGAGAATGCCATCGATTTCTATATCAAGGTAGTGATTGATGAGGTTCATGTGTTCGAATTGAGGGAGTGGGGGGCTGATGCGATCGACTTTACAGGGAAATGAAGCGTTAGTCATGTCGAAGGGCGTTTCCCATACCTGGAGGCAAAAAGTGACTTAGCCGTCACATAAATGGATACGATATAAACCGGCGTGCATACCATTTGAAACTCGGGTAAGATGTATGGTACTTGGGTGGCGTTACTGTCAATCAAAAATCTCAGGTGCGCGATAATTCTAAGAATGCAGAGTATGCTCACGTGGGGTGATCCATGAATACGATGACCCGCTTGTCAATCTGGATGAGTTCTCCCAGCGTTGGCCAATCCGATTGGGGGACAGGAATTGAAGGTGGAGTATAGGTTAACTGTGCAATTCCAGACTTTTCAAATATTGGAGCCCACACAGTATCCACGGCAACTTCCTCAGGATTCGTGAAAAGTAAGGTGAGGACTGTGTTGATCTAATGTCTACGTATCATGATCGAGGGAGATACAATATAACATACCTTCGTTGGGATTGGCATCAAGGAAAGTCTTCACTTTGGAAAGGTAGGCCGATACGGTGCCACCATTGAACAGGAACTGCAATAATCACGGCATATTTCCATATAAATCTGAAAAATAAACATACACAAGCTGCCATAGCGTAAAGAAAATGACACATCAACAAGTGAACATAAGGTACAGAATGGCATGGCAGCTTACAGGTATGACAAAAGTGAAGCTCTCCCTCCCACCTACGCGACCATTGCCGGAATTTTGATGAGATCAAGCAAGATGTGAAAGAATATTGTACCAACATGTGCGCCTGAGCTTGGAGGAGCCGTACGCCCATGGCAAGTTGAGAAGGAATATCAATCTCTTGGGTACGGGCCACTATATGTTATTAAAAGAAACAACCATTAGCACATAGAACACTAGCATGGTGAGCATATGTACATGCGAGTGGGTCCTTTGAAAACGCGTACGAGTCGTGAGCTGGAGTGATGTATTGTCATGTAAACACAATACATCATATATTTCAGGCTAAATCACGTATACCTCCTACAAAGGTCACCTATATAATGACCACATATCTCAGTGTCAAGAGGCACCCGAGAAAAGGGATAAATATACATTGCCATAGGAGCGATCACAAAATTCTGCGTGTCCATTGCATACAGTTGCTCTGCGGGGAAGATCATTCATGGGATTCGAAGGTTACGAGAAGGGATGTTCTCGTACGGTACGTACCTCTTCACCGGAGTCGTATTCGATTCCCCAAATACCACGTTAATCAATAGAATTACCAGAGCAGTAGCGAAGATCATATCTCCTCGAGTCGACGGTGTTGTCCACAAGATAATAGCAGCTATTTAAGCCGAGATTAATGAACATGACCTGTGTCGTGTAACAGCCTGGCACTCTATAATCTTAATGTGCAGGGTATAGCAGTCAGGAATTAACTCTGGACATTGTCCTAGAATGGCCTAAGCTCAAACCCCTTGTTATTAAGGAATAAGTATGTGCTGGCAGCGATCGTCGACTTACTGACTGCTGCTTCCCCTCTGACTATGACCTGGTCGCCTGGATTTCCCCTGGAGTGCCTCCACCGGCCAACGTTGCGTCTGCTTCCAGTTACAGCTTTACCCGGAGCAAGCCTGCTTCTCCAGTTCGTGGCATGTCCGCAAGGCCCTGAGCATGAGATGGTTCCATCACATAACATATTGCGTCTACGTTGCGGATCCGTGGCACATGCCACAGAAGCGTTAGAGCATGGCGAACGTGGCATACGGCGCCTAACATTTGTGTCTAGGCTGGACGACCAGGGGCGATTTTCACCTTCTCGAGCTGTAGTTTGTTGGATAATATAAGCACACTAATGAGCCGACATAATGCGACGTTATCTTCACAGGTACAGTCGTTCCAAAAGTACGGATGAAAATCAATGTCTCTAATAAAATTAAAATACAATAAAAGTAAACTAAAAAGGTTTTTAAATGGCTCAGATAGGATGGGCTGGTACTCTAGGGATATCGTCTGTCGCAGCTTTTCGTCCTCGTCTGTGTTACTACAGCGCAAAGTCAGTGTCAAGCGGAAGTACGAAACGAGCATCGAGGTACGTACGCGTATGCCCACATTGAGCACTATTCTCACATACCTGCACAATCGATTCGCCCGACCCTGACAATGAAACATCCGACACCGCCACTGAGGCTCGGTTACCCGAGCCACAGTGGCAACCCCGGATGCAAACAATCAGTAAATGGTAAACACAAAGGGCCGGAGAGAAGCTTACGGAAAAGTTTGCGTTTCGACGTGTCTTTTTCGACTTTCGAAACCTCAGACGCAGGCGTGTGGGATGACACAAGACGGGCCCGCGCTGTTCGACCACTACAAAATCATGTCAATAGCCGCTGAGGTGGATCAAAATATAATACTCACCTGATATCCCATGGAGTCCTCGTCTGAGCCACGGAAAGAAAGAAAATATGAGTTGGGAATGGGGAGGGGTTGGGGGATGGCTTGAATTGTCCATCAGTGAAACGGGTTCTGGGCACGCTGGAAGCCCCTGGACCTGCAATGCAGGATGTCTCCCGTTTTACTGATGCGCCGAGGGTTGTGAGGAGAAGAAGAAAGCGGGGAGGGGAGGGTGGGGGATGGATGTTAGAAAGTGAAGAGATAACAATAAAGAAATTAGATAAGAAAGAAACAGCCATGACGTGTGAGAGATGGCAGTGCGACACAGAAAAACATAAAAAAATCTGCCAACTTTAGGCACTATGCGTTTGCCCAGTCACATTCGCCCACCTCTTGTTTCCGTCGCAGAGCCTCTCTCCTCTCTGTCTTTTCCCGTTCCGAAAGCATTCCTGTAGCAGCGTGCTGCGTGTATCGATCCAAGGTGCTGGTTGACACTCCGCATTCCCACTTCCCTTTGCCTGTGAATTTTTCTCTACTGCTCATCTTCGGTCCACTATGGGATGGTGGTAGAACATGTGGATGACTTGAGGCGTGCGATGAACTCAGTGATCTCTGTGAACGCGTGAGGCGCGAGAGGGATTCATCGGCCGATGGTTGAGAAGGAGGGTCAGGGAAAAAAGGCACGTGGTATATTGGTTGTGGACGAGCTCTTTGAGGTAAGGGTAGGGGTTGGATGGCGGGCTGGGAGCAGGTGGCCGCAAGCGCTGCCGCAAATCCACCGACTGGAACGATCCGACGTGGATGGGGTTCATCTTTGTCAGGAACAGCCGGGCTTTCCTGATGGTTCATGGTCAAGCAGCTAGAAAGAACAGGCTGTGTTGTGTTTTCTTTCAATATTGCCGAAGACGGAGAGACAACGGGAAAATGGTCTGGACTCGGAATCGGGGGCTGGTCTCTCAAGGCGTCCCGTCGAGCTTCCGCCGCCCAGTCGGGACTCGGAGAGCGTGATCGAGTAGAAGTGCACGAGGGACCAGCAATCAAGGGCACACAGTAGGTAGGTTGTGGACGACCTCCTTTAGCCAAGGGTAAGGGGGCTTCCCGTCGAGCTTCAGCGGCCCAATCAAGACTCGGAGAGGGTGGTCGAGTGGAAGTGGACGGAGGACCAACAAGCAAAGGCATGTGGTGGGTAGGTTGTTGACGACTTCTTTTAGCTAAGGGAAAGGCGGCTTCCCTTCGAGCTTCAGTAGCCCAGTCAGGACTCGGGGAGCGTGGACGAGTGGAAGTGGAGGGGGGGCCAGGAAACCGGGGGACGTGGTAGGTAGGTTGTGGACGGGCTCTTTGAGGTAAGGGCAAGGGCCGGATGGCAGGTTGAGAGCAGGTAGCCGCAAGCGCTGCCGCAAATCCGCCGACTGCAACGAGTCGACGTCGAGGGTGTTCGTACTTGTCAGTAACAGCCGGACTTTCCTGATGGTTCATGGTCAAGCAGCTAGAAAGAACAGGCTGTGTTGTGTTTTCTTTCAATATTGCCGAAGACGGAGAGACAACGGGAAAATGGTCTGGACTCGGAATCGGGGGCTGGTCTCTCAAGGCGTCCCGTCGAGCTTCCGCCGCCCAGTCGGGACTCGGAGAGCGTGGTCGAGTAGAAGCGGACGGGGGACCAGCAATCAAGGGCACACAGTAGGTAGGTTGTGGACGACCTCTTTTAGCCAAGGGTAAGGAGGCTTCCCGTCGAGCTTCAGCAGCCCAATCAGGACTCGGCCCGCGTGGTCGAGTAGACGTGGAGGTAAGATCAGCAACCCCGCAGGAGATTTTCTCTTTGGTAGGGACAGCTGGAGTTTCCTGGTCATTCAAAGTCAGACAGCTGGAAAGAACGGATTGCGGTATGGTTTCTCCTGACACAGCCGGAGATGAAGAGATAGCCATGAGGGCGAGATGACCATGTGCAGTCCGCAAGACTACGGCCTTGCACGGACCAACAGAAGGGCTAATGATCGCGTGAATAAGGTGCTAAACGGCAAACTGACAATATACACTCACGACTGGGGAAAATTACGGAGTTTGCTAGCTGTCATGGATATGCTAGGAGGTCTGACATCTTGTTCAGATGAAGAAGAGTCAATCACTGCACCACAAAAGGTTTCCTTGAGTTCAGAAGAAGTGACAATCGCATGAGGGGTTCTGCGATATTCCAGGGGTTTGTTATCCAAGGTAGAACCCAATCCGATACATTTGCCCATAACGCTGCGGATCGCTACGTTTCCAGCTGAGATGGCAAGGCAGGAAGATTGACTGGTAAGGGATCCAAGACCCAAGTCACAGTTGGCGCTTTCGACGGCATGAGCCTTGGATGAAAAAGCAGAGGACGCAAGGTGGGATGATCGAAATGTGGATACTTCGAGACTTAATCTGCAAGAGGCTCCTTCGAAAGTATTAATAGATGACACCGCTGGGATAGTGAGACCGGGCGGGGGAGACGTAGAGAGTTCGAGACCGAAATGACAAACGGCGCCTTCAAGACCAGGATTAAAGGAGATATCTGAGAAAGGGAGATCGGATCGCTGAGAAGTGGACAGTTCGAGACTAAAATTGCAACTGGGGCTTTCAAGACTGATAGTTTCGGAAATGGCTGAGATAGTGATATCAGATGGCTGAAAATTTGACATTTCGAGATTTGAGTCATAGTTGGCGCATTCGAGCGGAGCTTCAGACATGATGGGTCCATGCGTCTCGAGGGAATCATGTTGGAGGTTATCAGTGTCTGCAAGCACAGTGCCTGAGTCAGAGTCGGCGCAGTTGACTGTGAGAGCTTTAGATATGATGGATCCATGCGCCTCGAGAGAACTTTGTTGAATCATATTTACGTCTGCGAGCACAGTGCCTGAGTCAGAGCTAGCGTATTTGAGCGCAGGAGCTTCGGATATGATAAGTTCCTCCGTCCCGAGAGAACCGCACTCAGGCATATCGACGTTTGCAAACACAGTGATGAGGCTACAGTCGGCGCATTCGAGCACTGGAGCTTCAGATATGATGGGCCCATCCGTCTCGAGAGCACTGCTTTGGAGCATATCAACGTGGGCAAGCATAGCGTCTAAGTCGGAGTCGGCACATTCGATTCCAGATACAATGGATCCATCCGCGTCGAGAGAACGGGGTTTGAGCGTATTGTCATTTGCAAGCAAAGTGATGGCGTCACAGTCGGCGTATTCGAGCGTAAGGGCTTCAGATATGACGGGCCCATCCGTCTCTAGAGAACGGTGTCTGAGCCTAAGCACAGTGAGCAGGGAAGCACACAAAAGAATGCCCAGTATGATAATCGTGCTGTAGCTGCTAGGTATCAGCTGACTGCAACGACATGCATAAGGGTACACTCACCGAACGTTGACATTAATGCAGATCTCGTCTTCGACATAGGCATAGACAGAGGGAGGAAGCAGAGGGAGGAAGTAGTCAAGCTCGTTCGATGCCAGCTTGTGTCCGAGGAGAAGCCTAAGCGCTGCCTTAAATGTGACTAAACCTCCGTGGCCAAGGACAGGGGGACCACAGCTAGAAAACCATATGAGTGGGGGGGATAGTCGAACAAGGGGAAACTTACAAGTCATCACCGCAGGTCGTAGATATGACATGTGCAGAGAGAGAGGATGGAAGGAGATGAAGGAACCTCTTCGCACCGTCGACGTCGACGTCGCGCCCGAGGGCGGCGTTCAGGACGACGACAATGTCAGAGAGGAGGCTCGGGGAGGGGGTGGGAGAGGGGGGAAGAATAGGAGGCAAGAAGAAGAGCCTCACCAGGAGGTCTGTAATATGCATGAGGATGAGGGATGTCATTGTGACTTTGTGAGAATAGCGCTGTAGGGTGTGCTGGTATGTGCTGGTTGCGAAGATAGATGTTTGGAGCTAGGCGCCTGACGAGGTTAGACTTTATAGGTCTTGATTAATCACGCGCATTTACATAACAACGCGTTCAACATTGCACAGAACCAAACAATGTCAAACCTTGTGTCACGTGCACCTCCACACCAATCACTGGCTTTCAAAGCATCACAGTACGGTAAGCATAAATATGCCTATTACAGTAATCATGGAAACCTCGCCGTGACTCACATTATGTATAAGTTAACGGAACAGTGTATTTGATTAAGGATGTATGTAGCTTGTCACGTAGCTCTCCAAGGCATGAATCCATGAGATATGCAACAGCTGGTGTGGTATGCGTATCTCATGTAGGTATTGGATGACGTGAGAGAATGATGCAGGACATGTATTTGGATGTCCGTCTGCACCCAACGATGATCAGCTGATACGACCCGCTGTGCGGCAGCTTCTCTGATTCCTGTAAGGTTTAGAAGTTGCTATTGTAAAAACAAAAGCGAGGTCGAGTGTTGGGTGCGATTCTGTGATAGGGGAAAGAGCCGGATAGTGGGGAGACTTGTAGTAAATAACCCAAGCTTATAGACTTGAAGCTGGGAACTTGTAGTAGTAGAATAAACTTGAAAGACTTGAAAGTAAAGCAGAATGGACAAAGAAATGTTGAAGAAGGTTGTAATATTTTAACTACATATTTCAAAGTAATATGCTGGAGTAAGAAATAGGAGTATAGGAGTAAAAATGAAGTATCATATGATTTCTAGAGCCCCTGGCTCTATCTGAATCCAAAATGCAAGTTAAATCCACTGTACACACAGATTCAACAATAGAAATGATGATCTGATTAGTAAAATGAAAAGAAAATGAAAGACTACACATTGCTTCACACCTCGTGTTGTATCCAGCAATGGCTTTGTTGGCTCAGGAATACACATGTATATGCACCTCAGATTGATGGATAATGAAGAATGGAAGAGAAAGAAATAGTAGAGTTCATAGAGAGTGGTGAAGGAACTGTCTGGATGATGGATGGTGGATAGAAAATATAGAAAGTGATTAAAATGGGAGAGATAAAATTAACTAGAGAGTCCATATGATAAAATAGAATAAACTCAATTCACTGTCCTTAAAAGTCCTATCCTGTGTTCTTTATAACAGTGATGACATCTATTGGGTAGGTAGGGCCTTGAAGGTAGTGTCACCAAATTTTGGATACTTCAAATATCACAAGTAATTCTTGTCATGGACATTGTAGCTGAGTTCTGGAGTGGAAAAGGTATGGGAGTGGAAGGCAATCAGATGGATTTCTCCATCTTCCTGGGAAATAATCAAGAGAATTGCTGCAAGGGCATAGTCAGGAGTGTCAGTCTCGAGAACAACTTGGGCTTCAGGAACCCAGAACATGAGTATTGGTGCTGTGGTGAAAGCCTTTTTGAGGGTTTCAAATGTGGAGTGACATTCCAGGCTGAATTTCCATGGAATACCTTTCCTGGAGAGATGTGTGAGTGGAACAGTAATGTCAGAATAGTTATAAATAAAATGTCAGTAGAAAGTTGCAAATCCTAAGAACGATTGAACATCCTTGACATGTTGTGGGTCCAGCCATTCTTGAATAACCTTGATCTTATCTTCCACCATCATAAGGCCATTGGGGGACAGGATGCAGCCAAGGTATTCTACTGTGTTGTGGTGGAACTCATATTTTTCTGCTTTAGCATATAACTTGTGCTTGCAGAGTCAGGGGAAGGACCTCTTTGATGTGGTCACAGTGTTGTTCTGGGTTGTTGGATATATGAGGGTGTCATCTAAGTATACAAGAATGTAAACATCAAGTAGGTCAGAAAAGATATTGTTCATGAAATGTTGGAAAGCTGTGGGAGCATTGGTGAGGCTGAACAGCATGTCCAACCATTTGAAGAAGCCATAGTGGGTGTGGAAAGTGGTTTTCCATTCATCACCTTCACAGAGATGAACAAGGTGATAAGCATGCCAGAGGTCAATCTTGGTGTAGATCTTGGCCTTGCACAGATTATTCAATAAGTTGGAAATGCACAGAAGCAGATAATGATACTTTTTGGTGATGTGGTTGGGACTGCAGAAGTCAACATAAAGGCAGAGTGTTCCATCCTTTTTCTTGATGAAAAGGATGGGAGTGCCATACGGAGACCAGAGACAGGGATGGATGGATGAAGCCCATGTTGAGGTGTTCATTGACAAACTTGCAGAGGGACTGAAGTTCACTCCAGGAGAGGGAATAGATCAGACCCAAGGGTGGAGCTGAGTTCTCTTCTAGTTCAATCTTCAGGTTGTACGGGTGATGTTCTGCAGGAATGTTGGCCTTGGCCTTGCTGAATATGTCAGAGAAGGAATGGTAGTCTTCTGGGATGGAAGACATATCCACTGGAGCAGAGGTAGAAACAGAGCAAGCCTTCACATAGGTGGAGTTGGGGAGTTGAAGCTGGAAGGTTTGTGACCCTTCTTGTTTCTGGACACAGTGGAATGTGGCTGCATTTACCAGAGTGATTTGAGGTGCTTCAAGCTTAGGGGTCAGAGGGCATACTTGTTAAGTTCACAGACGTTACCCGGAACTTCGGAGGTCAGAGACTTCGAAAGTGTACGAGGGGGGTAGGGACTTGGCTTCAACTTATGGGTTGCGCCACCTACTATCATTTGGTCCCTAATTTTGGGGGTCGGAGTATCGGAGGTAGTCCGGAGGTTCGGACTCGGAGTTACTACTAATAGTGTCTAATTATGGAGGTAGTGATGCGAGGAGACTGAGGTTTGTAACGTGGAATTAAGTCGATATTTGAACTAAAGAACTGGATACAAGTTTGGAGGACTATTAATACCTCGTAAGTTAATTGTATCCTTAGAACATATAACAAGAAGGATATAAGAGGCGTATAACAAGCGGAGTTCGGAATAGGGTTGGAGGTTCGGATCAAGGGAGGTACAAGTATTCTACTTGGGGTCATGAATGAGAATTATACTTTAAGAGGTAAACAACAAGAACTAAAACGGAACATAATAGCTACTTCGGAGTTCGGAGGTCCAAAGATTCGGAGCTTTGGTGTTAGATCTCAGGGATCTAACAGTATCCCCCCTTTTAGGGCCAAGCCCATGAGGCCGTGGAAATAACCGTGGGAATGTAAAATCGGAGATTCCGGAAATCAGTATAAGAAGCAAGGGGGTCAGAAGGACTCAGTAAAAATTCCCTTCTGCTACCCACAACCACCCATAACCCCAACCCTAAAATGTCAAACACACCCATGCCGTCTTCCGTGATTGCGCGCAAGTGTTAAGACCGGGTCTTCGTGTGGGACCTCGGGGGGGCTCGGACCAAGCTTAACTGAGGAGTACTAGTAAGGGCTGGGCTTCAGCTTATGTGCTGCGCCATCCACTATTA
>QFFB01006075.1:0-11046 GCA_003316465.1 Ramaria cf. rubripermanens
GGTTCTCTCTACATCACAAAGTTAAGCATGGTATTTCGACCTGAGGAACATACAAATATACTTTTACCAACTATAAAAGTTTAGGAACATCAGAGAACTCCCTAATTCCATGAGGCCAAGTGCTGGGGAATAGTAGTTTGTCATGCCGGCACCCCCTTGTAGAGGTCGGCTCGGCGGAATCTGTTGGACGTAGATGATAGTAAAAATCAGAGAAGTCTATTGAGACGTGAAAAGTCTCAGAAAAAACTACATCCATAACTACGAGTTGAATCGGAGATAGAATGAGTACATGTGATCTAGACAAGTCATCGGTTGAGCGACAGTTATTTTAACACACCCCCCTGAGCAAAAAAAAAATGACACAGAGGAGAAATAGACCATTTTTTTTGAAAAAAAGAAATAAGAATCTATCAATTCATACCCATTTTCTCCATCAGATATCCATGTTGTGGTAAAGGGAGTGCCTTTGTCAAGATATTCACCAGATTTTTGTTGGATTTCACATAAGTGATCCCCAACTCATTGAGGCCGACAAGTTTGCATAGCCAATGACACTTGATGTGTAGATGCTTGATTCAAGCATGATAAGTGGCATTGTGGATACTTGAGATTGATTGGAGATTGTCACAGTGTATATACACCGGACTGTCACAGGGAAAGCCAAGTTCTTGGAGCAAATGATGCACCCAAAGAACATGCTTGGTGCCAGGTCTGAGAGCCATAGATTTGGACTCTGTAGTAGACAGTGCAATCCATTGTCAAGATTGAATTTCAGAGTAAAGATATAACATTAATGTAATCCCAACATAGGCCTACTGTAAGATTCTTACACTTATCACAAGACTCAACTGAAGTCAACCAATGTATGGGATTGTAGCAAGTATGTAGTGATAGTATGTGTGAAGAATTGTGGGAACTATGTTGTAGTTCCCACAGTTTAACTATACAGTGGGTCTGCGTGTATCAGGACCCATTGGTCTATACAATGAGCTAATAAGTATACATTGTTATAAATAAAGAAGAGAAGTCACAACAAAAAACATCTAAAAATAAATTAATATCTCCTACTCATGACATCTAATGAATATCCGGGGTATTATTATCAGATACCCTCCTTATGACCCCTGTTCAAGAACGGGAACCGTCCGAGATGTTCCTCGATCCAGAATGCATATATTCTCTACACTGAGCCCATGACCTCATATCCATCACTATCCTGCCGCTGAAGCGCCTGCACATGTTGATGTCCCAGCAATGACATCACTGATTGGAGACAATCTTACCCTGCATCCGGCCCCGGCGCTTGGTCATATTCATTCTATAATTAGGACACGTCGTGTTGAGCCTGCCCTGTGCATATATCATGATTCCTGTCATGGAACACGCACCTCAACTCTCCTACATGTAGCCTCTATTTCACATATATCTTACATGTTCACAATTACACTCTACTTCCCATTTATTACTGCACAACACTCAGGAGTATCTACATGCGATCATCGTACCGCCGGGTCACGTGACCTGTACTCGAAATATTCATCCTGATTGATTTCCTGCATATAAATAACTAGTTTTTATGCTGTAAATAGTAGTAGTAATAACACTCATCTCCTCTAAATTGTTCGAAGTTCTTAGACACAGAAATTGCTAAGATAATCCGCATATATTGGAATTCTTTCAGAATCATCTCTTTTATCAGACCTCTACTCAATTCAGCTTCATTTGAAGCTTGAATTACATTCTCCCATCATATAAGATAAATCCCAAATCACTAGATACATACTGTCATATGTGCTGATCTACATGGCCTTAAGGGCCATGGGTATAAGGATATGTATCTAACTTACACCCTCCCCCTTTTTTTAGACAAGCCTTGGGGATCTTATTCATAGAGATCCACCATTGGTGAGGGGCAGTCACCATCCGACATGTGGATGTTGGTATCCTTGTAAGAGGCAGGTGGGGGCTGTGTCTCCATAGGGGTACCTTCCAGCAGGGACGGTAAAGATGACCCATCCGACTGTACCTTAGATGTAGCCTTGGTGGTTCTGGCTGGTGCTATTATATGCAGCTCTTGATTGAGCTACTGGGACAGGGACGTCGACGTCCATGCCCACTTTTGGGAGAGGTGGTCCTTGATGAGGGCTATTTCCAGCCACCATTTCCCCAGTACTGCGGCAGTGCTATGCACCTCATGAGATAAGGCCTGGGTGGTGTAGGCTTCCACCCTGGTTGAGTGGTCGTGGGTCATTCCGGCCCACTTCCCTAGCCATTTGGCCAACTCATTGGGATTTCTGTGAGTGGCCTGTCTCCAGGCTCGAACTGAGCCTGGACTGAATGTTGGAGTGTGCCACCGATGGGCATTGACACCTCCTTCTTGTCTACCAGCAAGGCCCATTGACTAGCCTGGCTGAACAGCTGTAGTATGTGCTGTTTGACCTGCCCCCCTTTTCAGGGGGTTCTATCCCTCAACCACATCCAGATGTTGACGTCTGTGAAGTTAAGGGTCCCGTCATCCTCTTGGCGGATGGCGGTTGGAACCCCTTCTGGGTAATGCTGCCATTGTGTGAGCATGGCGGCCATGTCACCCAGGGTTCCAGCCTTTATCTTGAAGCAGCTTGGCTTCTGTTCCCTGGCCAGGCTTTGTATGCGTTGTATGACCACATGCAGTTCCTGTGTCCGTGATGGGGCAGGGGTTTTCTTCACGCTATCAACTAGCATGATGAATGCTGGCTTGGCCACTAAGCATATGTCGTACCACTCTGCCTGTCGTGGGGTGGAGCATCCTAGGGGCCATGGTAAGCAGCCTGTAAGGGAGCCTGGGGGCTCCCCATGGGGGAGGTGCTGTCCTAGGCTGAGGAGGCCTGTGGGCATGGATATTCCCATTGGCAGCGGTGTAAGAGAGCATAGCTCTCTAGTTGGAGATTATAGGTTTGTTTTGCATCTGAGTTTCATTACACTTACCTAGTTAGGCATGGTGCCACTCTCATTGTAGTACTTAGTTCATTCAGTAGGATTAGATAATACAGACTCCCCTTTTCCACTCACTATCAGCTGCATCAGTATTTCTGTGCAGTTGTCACTCTCAGTGAGGTTCCCTCCTTACAGCAGCAGTGCCGTGCTGGGCCCAGGCACAACAGGCCTCGCGGTAATCGCCACCTGTTCCACCTCATAGGCCTTGATGGCCCCCTCCCTCTCTATGCTGAATGCGGGATCATTCAGCGAGTTACCTGGCTTGTGCACCAAGTAATCATTTTCAAGGTCCCTCATGACCCCTTCCAGCCCTTGGACTTCTTCTGGGGGTCCATACCCCCTTTTCTGCTGTTGTTTGGATATGGTCGCTTGGGGGGCCATGTTTAGCTCATCCCTGGAATCAGTGGCCCACCCTGTCCCAAACTCATTGGCAAATGAGTCTGGGACTTTGGGCCTCTGTAGCTCGATCCGGTCCACAAGAGTCATGGGCTGGGTTGATGGTCCTGCCTCTGGATTGGGAGGCTGTGCTGCTGGACTTATCCGGGCTGCCAGGGAGACAGCCCAGGTTGATGGACCTACCTCGGGTTGAGGGGGCATTTGGCTAGAGGTCATCTGGCCCATCAGTGGAGCTGGCTGGCTCAATGTCCCTGCCTCTGGTTGAGGCAGGGGCTGGGGCTTACCCATGGCCTTCATTGGATGAGGTGTGGGTATTTTGCTCAGTGTTGCCACCAAGCTGATTTTTATTTCCTTGAGCTTTCGCTCAAGGGCTGTGATTTGCTCAAGGTTGCGAGCAATTTGTTCACACTCAACGCAGAGCACATTTTGTGAGTCCTTTAGGGACTCCCTAAGGTTGTTGATCTTATTGTTAAGGTTGTCGACATGCCCTTGGAGATGGTGCTCAACATCAGACTTGATGTCACGAAACAGTGGCAGCCATGCTGTATTGATGGCATCCTTGACATGGGAACTTGATGTTGATTTGGTTGAGGCTTGTGGCCTCAAGCAAGTGCTGGATGTACCCATTGCATGGGGCACATTCTTTTGGGTGGTAGACAGCTGTGCTGCCTTGCCACCTGCTGATTTGCCACCCATTGTCTTGGTGGGCACTATCCTGTCGGAAGCATCCATCAATGTCATGGTGGATATTGATGCAATGGAGGCTACATCCATGGGGATGTCTCATTTATCACACATCTTCTTCTGGAAGATGTGATGGTGGTAGTGGCTTCTAAGAAGACTTAGCCTTTTTTCTCAGTGTGATCTGAGCAGGTTTTATAGCGGGGTGTGCTTCGGCTCTGCTGTGTCATGTGATACTCACATGATCAATGCGACCTAAGTCCATTGTGGCAGGTTGTGTGGATTTGTTATGCCCTGAAGCTCTAGGTATGCATCTAGAGCTTTGAACTCCTTGCATGCTGTCAAGGGCTCCCAGATGGTGTCTCCAAGAGTCCACCTGACTTCTAGCTGTAGCCCTTTAGGACCCATCCATCTGTTGGATGTTATCTCATCCACTAGCCATTCCTGCTTGTCATTTTGGCCGATGTCATAGAACAACTTGGTATCTTGTCTGGGGAATTGCTCATCGTCATTCACGATGAACTGACATATCAACCCTGTATGGAATGTCGGGTTGATTCGTTTGGCCGCCAGTTTGGGTGGTAGCTCTATGGTTATTGTAGAGGCTGTGTTATGAGCCTTGACAATCTTATACAGCCCAATGTACCTGGGGACCAGTTTCCTGGCCCTGGCCTTGGGGAGGGCCAGGTTCTGTGTTGAGATGTAAACTAGGTCTCCCACAGTGAATGAATCATTCATGTGACATTTCTTGTTTGTGTGAAATGTCTGTGAGACTCGGTGTTCTAGTATCATGTCATGTGCAGCTGTTAAGTTCACAGACATTACCTGGAACTTCAGAGGTTAGAGACTTGGAGGTTGGACTTTGAAGTAATGCAAGGGGGGTAGTGTGAGGGCAACCTAAGCAGATGCTCTACACTCAAGTGGCACACTGGCGAAGGGGGCATCCTAAGTCATATACAACTACATACAATGCAAGGGCATACCTGGTGAAGGGGGAATCCTAAGAGAAAACTCTAAGGATTGCCTTCACCCACTAGCTAACTGCTATATACCTCAGGCAACACAACCATATACCTCTGAAGCCTGACTCACATAAGCAACAGGGGTGCTGAACTACAGACAGGGCCCAGGAGGTGTTTGGAAGCTGTCAAGGGACTGATTGGCACAGCTCTGGAATGAGAGGCACAATGCTGAAGCGGCACTGGGTGGGATAGACTTCAGAAGGGACTGTGTACCCTTCGCACGCACTTCACAGGACTTTGCAGGGTGTGGGAATGTTCGCATGGAGTGGAACATTAGGTGACTGCACTTTGCAAGGATTTTGCAAGGCTTTGCAAGACTTCACAGGAACCTGCAGGACTTCGCAAGAGTTCCCCTCACATTCACTTTGGCAAGGCTGCAAATACTTCACATGCACTTTGCAGGACTTTGCAAGGTATGGGAATGTTTGCATGGAGTGGAATGTAAGGTGTGAAGGCTTCATAAGGAGTTCGCAAGGAATTTGCAAGCTTTGCAGAGGTTCCCCTTACAGGTAGGGACTTGGCTTCAACTTGTGGGTTGCGCCACCTACTATCATTTGGTCCCTAATTTCAGAGATTGGAGGTTTGGAGGTTACCCAGAGGTTTGAACTTGGAAGTATCACTGGTAGTATCTAACTATGGAGATAGTGATGCGAGAAGACTGGAGGTTAGTAACAAGGAAATAAGTTGATATTCAAACTAAAGAACAGATACAAGATTGGAGGACTATTAATACCTCATAACCTAATTGTATCCTAAGAACATATAACAAGAAAGACATAAACATAGAACAAGAAGGATATAAGAGTCAAATAATAATTGGAGTTCGGAATAGGGTTGGAGGCTCGGATCAAAGGGAGTACAAGTATTCTACTTTGGATTGTGAATGAGGATTATACTTTAAGAGGCAAACAACAAGAACTAAAACAGAATATAAGAGTTACTTTGGGGTTCAGAGGTCTGAAGGTTTGGAGTCTCGGTGTTAGATCTCAGGGATCTAACAGTATTCCCCCTTTAAGGGCTGAGCCCCTGAGGCCTGTGGAAATACCGTGGGAATATAAATTGGAGATTTGGAAATCAGTATAAGAAGTAAGGGGGTCCAGAAGAACTTAGCAAAAAGTTCTCTTAAGCCAATCATCACCACACATGCTGACCCTAACCCATGTTCAGAACTCCCACACTATCGTCTGACCTCACCTGTAGGGTGGCGGAGCTCCGAAAGGAGCTTGTATGAGCCCAGGCTGAGGAGGCTAAGGCAGTAGAAGAGGAGGCAAGGAGGGTGGAGGAAGACAGATGTAAGGCAGAGGAGGTGGAGCAGGAGCAAAGGGCCAAAGAGGCTCGGAGGAGAGTGGAAGAGGAGAAAGCTTGGAGGGAGGCAGCAGAGCGAGCAGTGGCAGAGGAAAAGCAACAGCTTGAGGTGGAGGAGCACTGAAGGCAAGTGGCCTTCAATGAGGTGTTTTGGAGGAAGTCAGCAAATGATGAGAAGAGGAGGCAGGTGATGTGGGAAGAAGAGAAGTGTTGGTCTGAGGAAGGTCCGGTACCTGCGGAGGCCTTGGAGGTTGCCCTTAGGGACCCGAAGACCAGAGCCCCAGAGGTCCATGTGCTAGCCCCAAATAAGGGGAAGGCAGTGGACCTTTGGGTGTGCAATAGCTGCCAGAAGAGGGTAGTTGAGTGTGAGTGGGAGGACAAGGGTAAAGGTGAGTGACCAGTGGCTGTCTTGTACACTGACTAACTTTCCTGTAGGAACATCATGTTATGCATGTCAGGACCGAAAGGTCTGGTGCATAGTTGGGATGGAGCCCATGACTCTGTGGAAACACAGACAGTCGGAGGTGGCAGTGGGGGGACAACCATCCAAGAAGATGAGGGTGGAGGTTGTTGTTCCCAGGGTGGGAAAGTCCAAGGGAACTCCGAAGATGTCGGAGCTTGAGAAGGGACTCCTAGAGTCCCTTACTCATATCAGTGACGAAGTCCAGGACCTCCAGAAAGTGGAGGAGAAGAAGGGGCACCAATTAGAAGGACTTTATGGGGCAATAATGGGCCTCGTGTGGAAGGACCTAGACTCGGACATGGAGTCAGAGTTGGAGGACTGGGAGGGAGAGCTGAGGGACTTGGAGGATGAAGTTCTCCAGGATAAGAGGGGTTTGGGGTCCGGAGCGTTGTATGATGTGGAGTCATTGGTGGACATGGAGATTTCAGATAGGGAGGAAGAAACCATGCAGTAAATAGTTGATTATAATATTGACTTGTCTTCTTGGAACTGTGTGAACTTTAAGAATCAGCAAGCGGTAAAGGTCTGGGCTTCAGAGGATACACTTGCTGAAAGTCCGAAGTGACTTCTGAAGCATGTCCAAGCTCAGATGCTGGGAGCCATGAAGTCTCCTCGTCTGTGTCTTTGTATCCAGCCCATTTGACCAAGTACAGCAACTTGCACTTGTATCATTTGTCTATTCTAGAGTCCAATATTTTGGAGATCTCATACATGGGTTCTCTGTTGATGATGATTGGAGGGTCTGGTGTCATAGATCAGTTCAGAAACTTGTTTGGAGTTGTGGCTTCAAGCATTGAGACACGGAACATGGGGTGGATGGATCACATGCTGTCCGGAAGCTGGAGTGTAAAGGACATGGATCCAACTTGAGCTATGATCTTGAAGGGGCCTAAGAACTTCTCTGAAAGCTTCTTCAGCAGTCTTGTAGTTTGGATGTGGTCAGACCGGATGAAGACCTTGTCACCTACTTGGAAGTTCAGAGGTGGGGTTCAGTGTTGGTCTGCAGAGGTAGAGTACCATTTCTGTGCTTTGGAGATGGTGGTTTGAAGGTGTTGGTATAGCTCATCAAGGTCCACAGCAATGTCTCTTGCTTTGGTGGAAGTGAGGTCTCGCTCTGAGTGTACGGAGATGTTCAGGTGGTAACCCTTGTTGGCAAAGAAGGGTGATATGCCAGTGGTGGCATTTGGAGAGTTGTTGTACACAAATTCTGCAATTGGAAGGAGATCGGACCAGTTGTCTTGCTGGTAGTTGCAGTAGATTCAGAGGTACTGTTTGAGGGATTGATTTATATGTTCAGTCTGTCCATTGCCTTTGGGGTGGTATCCTGATGTGAAGTGGAGCTTCATGTCAAGAGCCTTTCTGAGTGACTGGAAGAAGGAGGACATGAACTCTGAGCCTTGGTCAGAGGTCACATGCAAGGGAACCCCATGCTTGGAGAAGATGTGGAGGATGAATAGCTTAGCTAGAATTGGAGCAGTGATTGTATCAAAGGTCAGAATGAAGATTGACTGTTTGGAGAATTGGTCAATGATAACGAGGATGGTGTCATATCTGGAGGAAGGAGGAAGCTTCTTGATGAAATCCATAGAGATAGAATTCCAAGGTCGTTCTGGAATAGGGAGTTGCTTTAACAAGCCATATGGATGGTGTCTCTGTGACTTTGAGCGCATACATGTTGTGCAGGACTTAACATAGGACTTAATGGAAGTCCAGAGTTCAGGCCAGACATAGTCTCATCGGACCAGCTCCAAGGTTTGGTTTTGTCTGAAGTGTCTGGAGATCAGATGATCATGCTTGTACTATAGTACTTGTAGTCGGAGATCATTGCTGTCTGGTACGTAGATCTGGTTGTCTAGTAGGACATGTCATTTGGGGCTGAGGGTCCATTGTCCTATTGGGTTACTTAGATGGTCTGCTAAGGTTGGATCGGAGTTGATGGAGGTTTGGATATCAGAGTGGAGTTGGTCGATATCCATGGTGATGGCTGCGCGGAGTACAGGGGTGCAGAGTGATGTAGCTCAGAGTGACAAGATGAGTTGTTTGGAGGTGAATACCAGTCAGAGGTTGTGTGGATTGATGGCTGCATAATCGCTTTCCCCCTCTTTAAGGTAGACGTCCCATTGTCTAGTTAAGGTGTCAGGTTTGGTTTGAAGATGTCTGGGGTGGAAGTGTATAACCATGTTGAATTGAGACAGGTATTTGGACCATTGGACTTGTCATCGTGTAAGGAGCTTCATCATAGAAAAGTATTCCAGGTTCTTGTGATCAGTAACAATGTTGATCAGATTCAGAGATCCTTCAAGGTAGTGTTGCCAGACTTTAAATGCTTCGAAGATTGCCATTAGTTCCTTATCATGGACATTGTAGTTCTGCTTTGTGGAGGAAAAGGTCCAAGAGTGGAACATGATCAGATGTACTTCATTGTTGTCCAGAGATGTTATTGAGAGGATGGCAGTGAGAGTGTAGTCAGAGGCATTGGTTTCGAGGATAAGAGGAGCTTCGGGTATCCAATGCTGAAGGATCAGAGTGGTGGTGAAGCCTTCTTGAGTGCATTGAATGATTCTTGGCATTCTTTGGAGAAGACCCATGGAGCACTTTTCCAGGTGAGATGTGTCAGCAGAACTACTAGGTCGGAATAGTTGAAAATGAAATGCCTATAGAAATTGGCAAATCCAAGGAAGGACTGGATGTCCTTGACTTTTCTCGTTTTGGGCAAATCTTGGATAACTTGCACCTTCATGGTGTCCATCATGAGTCCATTCAGAGACATAATGTATCTGAGGTACTCAACAGTGTCCATGTGGAAAAGGTGCTTGTCAGCTTGGGCATACAGGTTGTATTGTCAGAGCCTTCAGAGTACTTCTTGGACATGCTTTTGGTGCCACTCTGGGTCATCAGAGTAGATGAGGATGTTGTCCTGGTACACTAGAATGCATACATCCAACATGTCAGCAAAGGTGTCATTCATAAAACATTGGAAAGTAGCGGGTCTGTTGGTAAGTACAAAGGGCATAACATGCCATTCAAATGATCCATATCAAGTTCAGAATGCAGTTTTCCATTTGTCACCCTCGCAGATTTGGATGAGGTGGTAGGCATGTTGGAGATTGATCTTAGTATAGATATGGGCCTTGCATAGTGTATATAGAAGATCAGAGATGTGAGGTAAGGTGTATTGGTCCTTCTTGGTGATTTGGTTGAGGCCTCAGAAGTTGATGCATAGGCAGAGTGATCCATCCTTTTTCTCGGCAAAGACCACCAGAGCACCACTGAAGGAAAATCGAACGAAACACATCTAAAAGCTTCAAACTCCGAGGAGCCTTTAAAAACTCTAAGCTCCACACGCGTCTATTTCATCTCAGCTTATTCCATCATCTCAGTTCAGCCCACCCAGTGGACTCAGCCATACCCCATCAATTATCAGTTCATTGTTATCCCCATGCCGTCCATCAACAATGCAGCTTCAAACTCTATTCCCCTTCAGACCATTGATTCCCCAACATCGCCCTCATTATCATGATGGTCACTCGATTCGGAAGATATTCAAAGACATGCCGAGCTTCATCATATGCTTTACCCCCAGTCACCTAAAGCAGCACGGCTCTCAATGAAGAAGTCACATCCCTATATTCCAAAATCATATGCCATTGGAGATTCAGTGTATTTCCAAGATGACGCGCAGCCATTTACGTTCCTTGGATACATGGGCAAGATTGTTCACAATGAAGGAAGGGAAGAATACCAGGCAGAATTCAGGGCTCCATATCCCACCAACCCTCCCACGTCAATCCGACTCAACCTTCATCATAGAGCTGCTTGAGACCGTATACAACTGTCTCCCCCTCGCATTCTATCATGGGAGTGGATCAAGGAGAAACTCAGGAGTTATTTCTGTCATTGATTCGTCACCCTCACTCTTATGACTCAATTGTGCCGACTAATGCCATGACTCATCTCGGAGAAAGTGGACCATTTGTACAAATACAATTGGTGGATATTTATAGTGCTCTTGTTATGACTCACTTCGTTTCAGAATGACTCACCTTGTTTCTATTTTAGTTAGTCTTTTCTTGTCATGACTCATACTTGTTCTATTTTTGGATCTTTTATTACTCATTCTCCATACTTTACCCCTATCTGACTCATTCTTGCTTACTTTCGCTATTGTAATTTCTCCTTTGTTTCCCCTTTTGTGTTTTGTGTTCT